>CM054060.1:216843646-217127791 GCA_028641055.1 Alopecurus myosuroides
CACTCTCCGGTTGAATAACAAACACCAATTCATTGCGTAGGGCTGCAAAAAGCACTCCTGAAAGACGCATTCCCATGTCTAGTTAACCCCATGCTGTCACTATAAGCGATCTAGAAGGTACTAGACAAACACCACAATTTCATAGGGTCATCCAACACAAGATATAAATATCATGCTAAACCACACGGTGCACACACTGTCACCTTTACACCGTGATCAAAGTGTTTACGAAGATTTCACAGCAAAACCACACGAGTAGCATAAGAGATGAAGAGTAACATCTACTAAGTTAACTAGATTACAAAGCTCACGATCACATAAATATCACACCATGGGAGAGAGAGATGGGACACATAGCTACCGATAGATCCCTCAGCCCCGGGGGAGAACTACTCCCTCCTCACCATAGGAGACAACAACAGTGATGAAGATGGCGGTGGAGTCGATGGAGATGGCTCCGGGGGAACTTCCCCGTCCCGACAGGGATGAGGATATAATTGGCGTATTTGATGAGTGTGCATGTGTGAACTAGAAGGAAATATTGAGCCTCACTGATGTTCATGATAAGGTGAATTCTTTCCTAGTAATAAATAATGTTTGTGTTTATAAGAATGGTATACTACCTAAACCTATGCATTTATGTATTGGCAGGGTTATTGATAACAAAAGCATTGGTGGAGCAATGGAGCTGGTTGAAGAGGATGGCAAACACGGGGGAGGCGAGGGAGCAAGTAGAGCCATCAAGGAAAATATATTCGGTTCGGACTGGCAGAAGTCCCGAATTTGAAACGATCATGGACTCTTCATACATACTCAACGATTCGACTCGTACACGGCGTGGTGACTGAAACAATTCATGAGTCGTTTTCTGCCAGTTTCCAAACAGAGTCATGTCAAGTTAGGAAACGTAGAGATTAGTTTGTTTACGACTCCAACTGCAGTTTGGACGTCCAGCCGTCTATATATAGGCTTGTAATCCGCAGTTTTTAGGGTTAGACTATGTTTTAGACAATTTCCCCTACACCTCAGATTGTATTGCTTGTTTAAGATTTCATCTTAAAGTAAAGATCCGTTGCTAATTCTGCGTGTTATCATCTATTCCATTGGGAATTAGAAGGTACATGCCCACTTGTAGTCGGTTGATTACACATGCAAGGGTGTGTAGTTGAGAATATCCACAGGGACTGAAAGCTGTTGCATTGGCAATCAGGTATCATCCAGGAGAGATCTCAGTGAACCACTAGTTATCATATCTATTTATGTTGCTCTTTGAGAAGATCGGGCCACCCCATATCATTTTGGTATCAGAATTCCAGGTTGCCTCTTTGAGCAATTTCGTTTTCACTAGTTTTTAGATTGTTTTCTTCCTATCCAGAAATAGCCACACAAAAAGAGACATTAGAGTTTGCCATCGTCTAGATCAACACCAATTTGTTTCTTCTTTTGCTGTTTTCTGTTGATTTTGTGTCCCTATTTTTCTTTTTGTGTCTTTGAGTTTCTAGGTTTAGGGTTCTAGTTCATCTTTTTTCGAGTTCTATCCTGTTTCTATTCGGCTCTATACCAGAAAAAGTCACACCAAGAATATCTTGCAGTTGCGAGAATAGTTGACATTGGATCAAGGACGTGTGGGAAAACAACCATATACCACTTGCATTGCGAGTTGGTATTGTTTTCCTATTCGAGATCTAGCTTCCATTCGAGTACTACATCAATTGCTGTGAAAAACAACCATACTAGCTCCAATCCGTGAGTCTAGATTGTTTTCTAGCCGATTTATACTCCAATTCGAAACCTACAAGAAGTACTACAAGTTGCAATTTTTCTTGCCATGGAGAAGGCCATATTTGCAAAAAAAAATTGGTGTGGAGATTGTTCCTAGTTGGTTCAGTTTTCATCTAACTTGCCACAAAAAACTACATCAAATTCCATACGGAATACTACTCCTAACCGGATCCGAGTTGGACTCCTGCCCGGCAGCGTTTTGGCCAAAGTTGTGCTGCGCCCCCAAGGTTCCATACAAACAACAACACACCCTCCCTGCCCGGCACAAAAAACAGGAGAATTCCTGCCGTGAGAACAAGTGCTGCCGTGGGAAAATATCTAGGCTGTTTTTCTTAGTTTTTATTTTTGTTTTCTCCCAATTTTCTTTAGGTTTTCTTGCTGATCTTTGTGAGACATAGCCACTGGCATTCTACCATCACAAATACTAGGAACTTTCTTATAAGACTAGCATATTTTGTGCTCATCAGGCTGCTCTTTAGATCACATCTTGGTGTCATAATTTATTTGGTCTTCTTTGCTCCTAGTTGCTACATTGGCCAGTTGAAAAAGTATTAAAAAAAGAAAAGAGAAAAGAGAAAAGAAAGAAATAGAAAACATAAAAGAGACCTAATTACTAGTCGAGCTTGAGACACATATTTAGTGATTCTTGACACTACTTTGAGCAACCTTGTGCCTGATTTCAATTGAGCTTTTGCTAGTGTCTTTCCAGTGCTTGCAACAAATTCTACCATATAGTTGCTAAGCCACATTTGTCTCCAAGTGTGTGTGTGTGTGTTTCCTATTAATTTCCTAAATATGAGCATGATCCTACACATATGTTTGATTGGTCAAAGAACTTGATAAATACATATGCTACTGATTTACTTATATTTGCAAATTGAGTTGCAACTTACATAATGATTATATGAACTTTACTTATACCTGCAATTGTGATTGCTATTTGATGAGATACTACTTGTTTTCATATGACAATTATGTGCTAATGACTTGCAATTTTTGGTTCTTTATGTCATGTGAGAATCTTTATCATGCCCACAAAAATGATACACCCTATTATAAATACATGTATTTTGTATACACGTTGTTCTTTTTGTTTCTTCCATGTAGAGCTTACCACAAGCCGAGGACGTCTTGTCTTGAAGAAAGGGAGGATGATGAGGATATAATTGGGGCATTTGATGAGTGTGCATGTGTGAACTGGAAGGAAATATTGAGCCTCAGTGGTGTTCATTATAAGGTGAATTCTTTCCTAGTAATAAATAATGTTTGTGTTTATAAGAATGTTATACTACCTAAGCCTATGCATTTATGTATTGGTAGGGTTATTGATAACACAAGCATTGGCGGAGCAATGGAGCTGGTTGAAGAGGATGGCAAGCACAAGGGAGGCGAGGGATCAAGTGGAGCCATGATGCCCCACAAGTATAGGGGGTGTATCGTAGTACTTTCGATAAATAAGAGTGTCGAACCCAACGAGGAGAAGAAGGTGTTGACAAGAAGTTTCGATGAAGGAATAACTGTAAATACTGGAAAACAGATTTGTAGGTTTTTTTTTTGATATTGCAGATAAATAAAGTGCGAGTAAATAAAATGCAGTAATAATAATTGCAGCGAGTGGCCCAATCCTTTCTTCAGCAAAGGACAAGACGGTGAGTTTACTTATGATTAACAAAAGTTCTCGAGGACACACAGGAGGTTTCTGTCAAGTGCTTTTGTTCCATGCAGCTGAATAACTTTGGTGTTTTGATAAGTGTTGTGTGGGTGAATCTATGCTAATGTACCGTCCCATCCAAGACTAATACATACTTGTGATTATACCCCTTGCAAGCATCCGCAACTACAAGAAAGTAACTAAGAAATAAATCTAACCACAACTTTAAACTCCGGGATCCTAAGCTCCCTCGTGTAATGGTTTCCTAGCGGGGGTTTAGGTTTCTGTCACTCCGTCAATCCCACAATTAGTAGCCAAATACATGATGCATTCCCCTAGGCCCATAAATGGTGAAGTATCATGTAGTCGACATTCACATGACACCACTAGAAGAATAACACCAGAACATAAATATCAAACATTAATATTATTCAACATTACTTCACTACTAACAACTTGACTTCTCCCATGTCCTCAAGAACAACATGAACTACTCACAACACATCATATAGATCATGATAAGAGGTGATATAATGGATGATAACAATCTGGTCATAAAGTGCAAACACCGATAAATCTCACAAGCATCAACTACTAACAAGTAATCCACACCGAGAGAGAGAGATCTAATGCAAAACAACGATAGAGGCCCCTAATTGTTACAGCGGGATGCAGGTGGATGATGAGGGTGATGGTGCTGATGGTGATGACGATGATGATGACGATCTTGATGATGCGCGGAGCATTGACGGTGACGATGGCGGTGATTTCCCCTCTCCGGAGAGGAATTTCCCCGGCAGATTTTTCCCTGCTAGAGAGCTTTTCTCTCTCGGGTGTTTTCCGCCCCGCAGCGGCGGAGGAATAATTCTTCGAGGATGGAATGAGTCTTAGGGTTCCCTCGGGGTCAGGGGGGGGGGGGGGGGCAAAGATGACCCCCAGAGGTGGGCCAGGGTGGCCACACCCCTAGGTGGCACGGCCAGGGGAGGGCGCGCCACCCCTAGGTGTGGGCCCCTGGTGGCCCCCCTCTGGCTCTACTTCTGGCTGTGTTCCTCCTAGGGACTTTTAGGAACCCCCGGATGTCCCCCTTCTTCTTCTAATCTTCTGAAATATGGTATCTCGACGGTGCTTTTTCCATCAGATTTCTGGTCCCGGTGTTTATTCTCCAAAAATTATAAAACATGCAAAATAAGATAAAATAACATAAGAGATGCATCATAACATGAAATATATCGATGAATAACAGAAAATTATGATATAAAATAGTGATGCAAAATGGACGTATCAACTCCCTCAAGCTTAGACCTCGCTTGTCCCCAAGCGATGCTGAACTCAGAAAACATGACCACAATTTTATGGAGTGAAGAGTCGATAAATAAAATACGGACAAGAAGCATCACATTTACCTATGCACCAATCATTACAGACAGAAACTTCCTCTCATATAACTTAACTTGAAACAAGTAAAGGGCGTCACAAACAAAGATACAAAAGAGAGAATCAAAATTGGTAATGGCAAACTTTGTTCTTGGCCAGAGAACATTTAATGAAATTATACTTATCTTAGGTGAAGTCTTCATAAAAAGGTTTATATTGTAGAGCTTAACATGTTTAATTGTAATAACTCTTTTTCAGTGATTCATAGATTTCAAAGTAATATTCATTCAGATAATAAAGCATGTGCTAAACAAAGGAGGTTAGAAAACATGATTGAATAAATCAACATATAGATGATGTGATCACAACAACTCAAATGCTTGCTGGAGACAGAAGGAAATGGGTTTACCGAATCAACATAAAATTAAAAGATAGGCCCTTCGCAGAGAGAAGCATTGACCACTCATGTGCTAGAGCTTACACAAACCATGGCTAACGTAATCCTCGGGTTCTTGCCAACAATCACAAACCATGGAGGAATGTCTAAATTTTGAGAGGTGTATATTTATGTCAACGAATGGCAAACAGAAAATACGGTACATCACAAGACAACTAGACTCACAAGAGTGGATCCCATAGAAGGACGCAACAGGTATAGAAGGTCATCTCTGTTTCTCTTTTGTTTACACAATTATGCTTTGACTGATAAATCAGGGGCAAAAAGAGTGAAGAGAATTTGTATTATTAATTTGGGTCTGGGCACCCCGCTGCCAGCTCTTCTAGCATTTGGATAAGCGGATGAAGCCACTAGTCCAGGTGTGTGATTCCAATCAACAAGTGAGATAAAGATTCTCTATTTGTGTCCTCATGAGCTAAAACAGGAACAGAAAACAAGAGTAATTTGAAAGTTTTAAAGGTAGCACATGAGCAATTTACTTAGAGTGGTGGTAAAATACCACATGTAGGTAGGTATGGTGGACACGAATGGCAAGGTTTTGGGTTTATGGTTTGGATGCACGAGAAGCATTCCCTCTCAGTACAGGGTTTTTTAGCTAGCAAGGCTGGGTAGAAAGCATAAGAGTTGAAGGAAAACAAACAAATATACATATGATGAAACCAATCATGCAATCTTCATTGAAAGCACAAACGATCTTAACTTGTGAATACTAAGTTTATGAGCTAATAAGAAAATTCCTTTTTCTTATACTAGCAACTCAAATTATTATTTTTGTTGACCCAAGCTAAGTTTGCCAAAACCAACTAGATTAACTTGATGATCTCTAGATTGATACCAAACACTAATAGCAAGCTCAATCATATGACAGAAGTTGAAAACTAAAATAATGTGCATAGAACGTAAATGATGAAACTTCTCATTAATATTTCAAACCGGCAACTCACACCAACGGATACAACGATAACCAACTAGGGAGAGACACTTCCATACTGCAAACCATCCTATATGATAACCTCTCTACTCATGATATGACTCTACTGAAAAAGTAAAAAGATGAAAGATGGTGATGTGATACCGCGACACTCTTCCCAAGCTTGGAACAATCCGAGGGGATGCCAAAACCAACGACGAATCAATTCTTTGGTGGTGAAGGCGGAATCACTTGGAGAGGAGTCAGAAAGCCTTTGATGCCGCGACAAAGCTCAATGTTTTCTGCTTCCAGAATTGCTACCTCAGCCTTGACGATATTGTTTGCAGAATTGATCGGCAACCCAGTGTGCTTCAGCTATCACAGGGAACACGTTGGGGTCTTGATCAGGAGGCACGGTCCCCTGCACATTATGAGAGTAGCAACGCTGAGGGTTAATGGATCCCACAAAGGTGGGGTTCCTCGTTGGTGCTGGTGCAGCCTTTCGGATCTCCTCCCTCAAACTGTTGATTATGTCTTCCCTCCTTGCATCTATCTCTTCCTCCGTCGCCCATCCCACGAAAGCACTCTCATGGATGTCTTGCTGGATTTGTCGAAGACGACATGCAGTGTAATCCTCAACGCTAGAGATGAAGGAGGACATATTGACCTAGAAACTCCGAACTCCCGCCAGGAAAACAGCTCGAAACAGAAACACGACGAGAAAACAATATACGAACCTCGTTGGGTCCAGGGGATTATATAGCAAAAAGTTTCATAACGAAAGGAAACTCCAGGTCGAAATCGAGTTGGAGAGGGGCTCTGGGGCGCCCACACCTAGGGCTGGCGCGGCCAGAGGTGGGCCCGCGCCACCCTATAGTATGGAGCCTCCGGGCTCCGTCTCCCTCTCAATTCTGGCTCATAATTTTTTATATTTTCCAAAAACAGTAAAAATATAAGTTGAAAGATGTTTCGCGAACGTTTTCTTACCAAAACTGTTACCTATTAGAAAACTGACTCTGCAGTTTCTGAAATATGCTTCCTAATAAACTCCTCCAGAATCATGGCTCGAATACAATCAACATTTTCATTATAAGGATCTCCGGAGATATAATGCTTGAGTCTTTGGCCATTCACCACTTTTGAAGAGTTTTCTTCAAGGGAAACAATTTTAATTGCACCCAAACTATATACCTCTTCGATAACAAAAGGTCCTTCCCATCTCAAAAGTAATTTTCCTACAAAAAATCTGAGACGAGACCTATACAATAGCACCTTCTCACCAACATGAAAATCTCTTTTAATAATTCTTTTATCATGCCACCTTTTAACTTTCTCTTTAAAGAGATTAGAATTTTCATATGCTTCACCCCTCCATTCATCTAGAGAACTTAAGTCAAGCAGCCTTTTCTCACCAGCAAGTTTAAAATCTCTATTTAAGTCTTTCACTGCCCAATAAGCTTTGTGTTCTAATTCTAGGGGAAAGTGACAAGCTTTTCCATAAACCATTTTATAAGGAGACATGCCCATGGGATTTTTGTAAGAAGTTCTTTAAGCCCACAAAGAATCATTTAATTTCTTAGCCCAATTTTTTCTAGATTTGTTAACAGTCTTTTACAAGATAGATTTTATTTCTCTATTTGATAATTCTACTTGCCCACTAGTTGGAGGATGATATGGAGAAGAAATTCTATGATTAACATCATATTTAGCAAGAGTTTTTCTAAAACCACCATGAATAAAAAGAGAACCCCCGTCAGTCATAAGATATCTAGGCACACCAAACATAGGGAAAATAATATCTTTAAGCATTTTTAATGAGGTTTCACCATCAACACTTTTAGTAGGTATAACTTCTACCCATTTAGTAACATAATCAACAACAACAAGAATATGAGTATAGCCTTTTGAAGGAGGGAAAGGACCCATAAAGTCAAAACCCCAACAATCAAACGGTTCAATAACAAGAGAATAATTCATAGGCATTTCATTACGTCTAGAAATATTTCCAACCCTTTGGCATTGGTCACAAGATAAACCAAATTTTCTAGCATCTTTAAAGAGAGTAGGCCAATAAATTCCTGATTGTAGAACTCTATGTGCAGTTCTATCTCCAGTGTGGTGTCCTCCATAAGCACTACAATGGCATTTTCTCAATATCCCCTGTTGTTCATTTTCAGGAACACATCTTCTCATAATACCATCAACACTTTCTTCATATAGGTGTGGGTCGTCCCAAAAATAATGCCTCAAATCATACAAGAATTTTCTTCTTTGCTGAGCTGTAAAGGTAGGAGGGAAATACTTTGAAACAATAAAGTTAGCATAATCAACATACCATGGACTCTCTTGAGAGCTCACTTTTATTGCAGCTAACTGTTCATTAGGAAAACTATCATTAACAGGAATAAGGTCATGAGGGATATTTTCTAATCTAGAAAGATTATCAGCAACAGGATTTTCAACACCCTTCCTATTCACAATATGTAAATCAAACTCTTGTAAAAAAAGCACCCATCTAATAAGCCTAGGCTTAGCATCCTTCTTTTCCATAAGGTACTTAATGGCAGCATGATCAATATGAATAGTAACTTTAGAATCAACAATATACTGCCTAAATTTATCACAAGCAAAAAACTACAGCTAGGAATTCTTTCTCAGTGGTAGCATAATTCTTTTGAGCAACATCAAGAGTTTTACTAGCATAATGAATAACATTTAACTTCTTATCTACCCGCTGTCCAAGAACAACACCTACAACATAATCACTAGCATCACACATAATTTCAAATGGTAAGTTCAAGTCAGGTGGTTGAACAAGAGGGGAAGATATTGAAGCCTTCTTTAAAATTTCAAAAGCTTCTTTACCATCTTCATCAAAAACAAATGGTACATCTTTTTGAAGAAGATTAGTAAGAGGTTTTGATATTTTTAGAGAAATCTTTAATAAACCTTCTATAGAAACCAGCATGACCAAGAATACTACGAATACCTTTAACATCCCTGGGACAGGGCATTTTCTTAATAGCTTCAACTTTAGCTCTATCAACTTCAATGCCTCTTTCGGAGATTTTATGTCCATGAAAAATTCCTTCATTAACCATAAAATGGCATTTCTCCCAGTTAAGAACAAGATTAGTCTCCTCACATCTCTGCAAAACTTTATCAAGATTCTGCAAACAATTATCAAAAGAAGTTCCGTAGACGGTGAAATAGTCCATGAAGACTTCCACGGTTTCTTCACAAAAACCATGAAAGATAGCAGACATGAATCTTTGAAAGGTAGCAGGAGCATTACATAAACCAAAATGCATACGTCTATAAGCATAGGTTCCATGAGGATAATTGAAAGTTGTTTTCTCTTGATCAAGATTTTTAACAGAAATTTGAGAAAACCCAAAATAACCATCAAGAAAGAAGAAATGAGTTTTCTTAGACAACCTTTCTAACATTTTATCAATAAAAGGCAAAGGATAGTGATCTTTCTTAGTGACTTTGTTAACCTTCCCAAAATCAATGCACATCCTATAACCAACTACTACTCTTTGAGGAATAAGTTCATTATTTTCATTTGGCACAACAGTCATCCCTCCTTTCTTAGGGACACAATGCACACGACTAACCCATCTACTATCAGCAATAGGATAAATAATGCCAGCGTCAAGGAGTTTCAATACCTCATTTCTTACCACATCCTTCATCTTAGGATTTAAACGGCGTTGATGTTCAACAACTGGCTTTGCATCAGGTTCAATATTAATAGTATGCTGACAAATAGTAGGAGAAATCCCTTTCAAATCATCAAGAGTATAACCAATAGCATCTCTATGTTTCTTCAATATCCCCAATAATCTCTCCTCTTCTTTATCAGAAAGTTGAGAACTAATAATAACAGGATATAATTTCTTATCATCAACATGAGCATATTTAAGATTATCTGGCAAAGGCTTTAAATCAAAATTAGGATCTTCCTTGGGTGGTAATGTTGTACCCAAGTATTCCACATGTAAATTATGTTTCAGCCTTGCTGGCTGATGTAGGAAAATCTCATCAATTTCACTCCTTTCTTCCATAAAGACATCACTTTCGTGGTCTTCCATGTATTGCTGCAAGGGATTATTAGGAGCAAGCGCAATAGCAGCCAATTGTTCAACTTTATAATTTTCATTAGGCAGTTTAGCTTCATAAGGTGCTTTAGCAAATTTGGAGAAATTAAATTCATAAGACTCTCCATCAAACTTTGTAAGAATTTTCTCCTTTTTACAATCAATAATAGCACCACAAGTATTTAAGAAAGGTCTACCAAATATAATAGGACAAGTATCACTAGCAGAAGTGCCTAGTACTAGAAAATCAGCAGGATAGTTAGTTTTACCACACAAGACCTCCACATCTCTAACAATACCAATTGGAGAAAAAGTTTCCCTATTAGCAAGTTGAATAATGACATCAATGTATTAAAGTTCACAAGAACCAATTTCATGCATGGTTTCTTTATAAAGCTCATACGAAATAGCACTAGAACTAGCACCAATATCACCTAAACCATAATAACAATGATCACCTATCCTAGCAGATAGCACAGGAACACTGGGTTTCCTAGGTTTACTAGGATGAGAGACAATATTAGAGGCATCTTCACAAAATATAATGTGTCCTTCTTCTACATTTTTAGAAACAAGGTCCTTTACTATTGCTACTGTAGGTTCTACAGTTATTTGTTCCTCAGGTTCTACAGGTTTCCTTGCACTTTTATTAACCACACTAGCTAACATAGAATGTTCTTTTACCTTAGCAGGGAAAGGCATTTTCTCAATATAAGGTTCAGGCACAATAGAATCAACAGTATGAACTTCTATATCTCTAGCAGGAACACAATTAACAGTATCTTTATAAGGAGCATGATACTTGTCCCATTCATTTTTAGCAATATCAAAATAAGAAGCAAAAGCTTTATATAAGTTTGCAACAACTTGAGAATCAAGACCATAAGCAACATTAACATTATGAAAATCCTCAGATGACATAAAGGTTTTAATGCATCCATAGTCATAATTTATACCTGACTTTCTACCTTTGTCATTCTCCCATGCTTCAGTGTTTTCTCGAGTACGGTCAAGAAGATCCCATTTAGCTTCATCCTTCATACGTGTAAATGATCCAGAACAAGAAGCATCCAGTAAATCCTTATCATGAAGAGGAAGCCTTGCATAGAAATTATTAATAACGATATTACTAGGGAGCTCATGAATGGGGCATTTGAGCATTAGTAACTTCAATCTCCCCCATGCTTGGGAAATACTCTCTCTGTCACGAGGCCAAAAATTATATATATAATTCCGATCTCTATGGATTTCACTTGGAGGATAGAATTTAGAATAAAAGAGAGGTACAATTTCCTCCTATTTTTAGCAGTTTGAACCATTCAGAGGCTCGACATGTCAATGATATAGAGAATAAGTTCCTCTTCACTTGGCTCATTGTAATACCTGCACACTTGAACAACTCGCACAATTCATGTAAAAAGAGCAAATGATCACCAGGATGGACATTTCCATCACCTGAATAGCAGTTATCCATAACATGTTTAACAATCTTTATAGGTATTTTATAAGGATCCAAATCATCATGCAGTGGGTCACTTACTACCCTAGTAGTGGCAGCAGTGCCCGCAACTAGGGACTCAAAAGGAGTTCCAAACATAGTGTAATAAAGCAGTAAACAGAAATAAAAACAACACTTACAGCAGAAGCTTCGTTTATCAATTCCACTTCCCAATAGCGCTTCACTCCCCGGCAACGGCGCTAGAAAATAGTCTCGATGACCCACAAGTATAGGGGGTGTATCGTAGTACTTTCGATAAATAAGAATGTCAAACCCAACGAGGAGCAGAAGGTGTTGACAAGCAGTTTCGATGAAGGAATAACTGCAAATACTGGAAAATAGATTTGTAGGGGTTTTTGATATTGCAGATAAATAAAGTGCGAGTAAATAAAATGCAGTAATAATAATTGCAGCGAGTGGCCCAATACTTTCTTCAGCAGAGGACAAGCTGGTGAGTTTACTTATGATTAACAAACGTTCTCGAGGACACACAGGAGGTTTCTGTCAAGTGCTTTTGTTCCATGCAGCTGAATAACTTTGGTGTTTTGATAAGTGTTGTGTGGGAGAACCTATGCTAATGTACCGTCCCATCCAAGACTAATACATACTTGTGATTATACCCCTTGCAAGCATCCGCAACTACAAGAAAGTAATTAAGAAATAAATCTAACCACAGCTTTAAACTCCGGGATCCTACGCTCCCACGTGTAATGGTTTCCTAACGGGGGTTTAGGTTTCTGTCACTTCGGCAACCCCACAATTAGTAGCCAAATACACGATGCATTACCCTAGGCCCATAAATGGTGAAGTATCATGTAGTCGACATTCGCATGACACCACTAGAAGAATAACACCACAACTTAAATATCAAACATTAATATTATTCAACATTACTTCACTACTAACAACTTGACTTTTCCCATGTCCTCAAGAACAACACGAACTACTTACAAAACATCATATGGATCATAATCAGAGGTGATATAATGGATGATAACAGTCTGGTCATAAAGTGTAAACACCGACAAATCTCACAAGCATCAACTACTAACAAGTAAACCACACCGAGAGAGAGAGAGATCTAATGCAAAACAACGATAGAGGCCCCTAATTGTTACAGCGGCATGAAGGTGGATGATGAGGGTGATGGTGCTGGTGGTGATGACGATGATGATGACGATCTTGATGATGCCCGGAGCGATGACGGACACGATGGCGGTGATTTCCCCTCTCCGAAAAGGAATTTCCCCGGCAGATTTCTCCCTGCCAGAGAGCTTTTCTCTCTCCGGTGTTTTCCGCCCCGCGGCAGCGACGGAATGATTCTTCGAGGATGGAATGAGGCTTAGAGTTCCCTCGGGGTCAGGGGGCCAAAGATGACCCCTAGAGGTGGGCCAGGGTGGCCACACCCCTAGGTGGCATGGCCAGGGGGAGGGCACGCCACCCCTAGGTGTGGCCCCCTGGTGGCCCCCCTCTGGCTTTCCTTCTGGTTGTGTTCCTCCTCGGGACTTTTAGGAACCCCCGGATGTCCCCCTTCTTCTTGTGATCTTCTGAAATATGGTATCTCGACGGTGCTTTTTCCATCAGATTTCTGGTCCATGTGTTTATTCTCCAAAAATTATAAAACATGCAAAATAAGATAAAAAACATAAGAGATGCATCATAACATGAAATATATCGATGAATAATAAAAAATTATTATATAAAATAGTGATGCAAAATGGACGTATCAAGCCATCAAGGAAAATATATTCGGTTCGGACTGGCAGAAGTCCCGAATTTGAAACGATCATGGACTCTTCATGCAGACTCCAAATAAAGAAAATAAGAACAATTTGAAAAGGAAATTCGAAGGGCTTTCCAATGGATCTGACCCCATGAACCTATTCGACTCGTACACGACGTGGTGACCGAAACAATTCACGAGTCGTTTTCAGCCAGTTTCCAAACAGAGTCCTGTCAAGTTAGAAAACATAGAGATTAGTTTGTTTACGACTCCAACTGCAGTTTGGACGTCCAGAGGCTTATATATAGGCTTGTAATCCGCAGTTTTAGGGTTTGACTATGTTTTAGACAATTTCCCTTACACCTCAGATTGTAATTCTTGTTTAAGTTTTCATCTTGAAGTACATATCTGTTGCAAATTCTGCAAGTTATCATCTATTCCATTGGGAATTAGATAGTACAGGACCACTTGTAGTCGGTTGATTACTTGTGCAAGAGTGTGTAGTTGAGAATATCCACAGGGATTGAAAGCTATTGCATTGGCAATCAGGTATCATCCAGGAGAGATCTAAGTGAACCACTAGTTATGATATCTATTTATGTTGCTCTTTGAGAAGATCGGGCCACCCCATATCATCTTGGTATGAGAATTCCAGGTTGCCTCTTTGAGCAATTTCGTTTTCACTAGTTTTTAGATTGTTTTCTTCCTATCCAGAAATAGCCACACAAAAAGAGAGATTAGAGTTTGCCATCGACTAGATCAACGCCAATTTTCTTCTTCTTTTGCTGTTTTTCTGTTGATTTTGTGTCCCTATTTTTATTTTTTTGTCTTTGAGTTTCTAGGTTTAGGGTTCTAGTTCATATTTTTTCGAGTTCTATCTTGTTTCTATTTGGATCTATACCAGAAAAAGTCACACCAAGAATATCTTGCAGTTGCGAGAATAGTTAACATTGGATCAAGGACGTGTGGGAAAACAACCATATACCACTTGCATTGCGATTTGGTATTGTTTTCTTATTCGAGATCTAGCTTCCCATCCGAGTACTACATCGATTGTTGCGGAAAACAACCATACTAGCTCCACTCCGTGAGTCTAGATTGTTTTCTAGCCGATTTATACTCCAATCCGAATCCTACAAGAAGTACTACAAGTTGCAATTTTTCTTGCCATGGAGAAGGCCATATTTGCCATTTTTTCTTGGTGTGGAGATTGTTCCTAGTTGGTTCAGTTTACATCTAACCTGCCACGAAAAACTACATCAAATTCCATACGGAATACTACTCCTAATCGGATCCGAGTTGGACTCCTGCCCGACAGCGTTTTGGCCAAAGTTGTGTCGCGCCCCCAAGGTTCCATACAAACAACAACTCACCCTCCCCGCCCGACACAAAAAACAGGAGAATTCCTGCCGTGAGAACAAGTGATGCCGTGGGAAAATATTTGGGCTGTTTTTCTTAGTTTTATTTTTGTTTTCTCCCAATTTTCTTTAGGTTTTCTTGCTGATCTTTGTGAGACATAGCCACTGCCATTCTACCATCACAAATACTAGGAACTTTCCTATAAGACTAGCATATTTTGTGCTCATCAGGCTGCTCTTTAGATCACATCTTGGTGTCATAATTTATTTGGTCTTCTTTGCTCCTAGTTGCTACTTTGGCCAGTGGAAAAAGTATAAAAAAAGAGAAAAAGAGAAAAGAAAGAAAGAGAAAACAGAAAAGAGGCGTAATTACTAGTCGAGCTTGAGACACATATTTGGTGATTTTTGACACTACTTTGAGCAACCTTGTGCCTAATTTCAATTGAGCTTTTGCTAGTGTCTTTCCAGTGCTTGCAACAAATTCTACCATATAGTTGCTAAGCCACATTTGTCTCCAAGTGTGTGTGTGTTTCCTAGTAATTGCCTAAATATGAGAATGATCCTACACATATGTTTGATTGGTCAAAGAACTTGATAAATACATATGCTACTGATTTGTACTTCACTTATATTTGCAAATTGAGTTCCAACTTACATCATGATTATATGAACTTCACTTATACCTGCAATTGTGATTGCTATTTGATGTGATACTACTTGTTTTCATATGAAAATTATGTGCTAATGACTTTAAATTTTTGGTGCTTTATGTCATGTGAGAATATTTATCATGCCCACAAAAATGATACACCCTATTATAGATACATGTATTGTGTATACACGTTGTTCTTTTTGTTTCTTCCATGTAGAGCTTACCACAAGCCGAGGACATCTTGTCTTGAAGAAAGGGTGGATGATGAGGATATAATTGGGGCATTTGATGAGTGTGCATGTGTGAACTGGAAGGAAATATTTAGCCTCACTGATGTTCATGATAAGGTTAATTCTTTCCTAGTAATAAATAATGTTTGTGTTTATAAGAATGTTATACTAGCTAAGCCTATGCATTTATGTATTGTCAAGGTTATTGATAACACAAGCATTGGCGGAGCAATGAAGCTGGTTGAAGAGGATGGCAAGCACGAGGGAGGCGAGGGAGCAAGTGGAACCATCAAGGAAAATATATTCGGCTCATACTGGCAGAAGTCCCGAATTTGAAATGATCATGGACTCTTCATACGGACTCCAAATAAAGCAAGTAAGCACAATTTGAAAAGTAAATTCGAAGGGCTTTCCAATGGATCCGGCCCCATGCACCGATTCGGCTCGTACACGATGTGGTGACCGAAACAATTCACGAGTCCTTTTTCTGTCAGTTTCCAAACAGAGTCGTGTCAAGTTAGGAAACGTAGAGATTAGTTTGTTTACGACTCCAACTGAAGTTTGGACATCCAACCGCCTATATAAAGGCTTGTAAACCGCAGGTTTTAGGGTTAGACTATGTTTTAGACAATTTCCCTTACACCTCAGATTGTATTGCTTGTTTAAGCTTTCATCTTGAAGTAAAGATCCGTTGCAAATTCTGAGTTTTAACATCTATTCCATTGGGAATTAGAAGGCACAACACCACTTGTAGTCGGTTGATTACTTGTGCAAGAGTGTGTAGTTGAGAATACCCACAAGGATTGAAAGTTGTTGCATTGGCAATCAGGTATCATCCAGGACAGATCTCAGTGAACCACTAGTTATCATATCTATTTATGTTGCTCTTTGAGAAGATCGGGCCAACCCATATCAGGCAGGGTGCTGGAACAGAGATTTCTGTCCCCCAAATCTTGTCGGCAGCGGCGGCGGAGTGATACGTCTCCACCGTATCTATAATTTCTAATGCTCCATGATAATATTATGCCAATTGCTACATGTTTTCTCCCTTCTTTATGTAATTTTTACATGTTTTCCGGGACTAACCTATTAACAAGATGCCAAGTGCTAGTTCCCTGTTTTCTGCTGTTTTTGGTTTCAGAAAAGTTGTTCTAGAAATATTCTCGGAATTGGACCCCACAAAGCCCGAAGTGCCTATTTTCCCCGGAAGCATCCAGAAGACCGAAGAGGAGACGAAGAGGGCCATCAGGGGGCCCACACCATGGGGTGGCGCGCCCCCCTTGGCCGCGCCAGGGGGTGGTGTGGGGCCCCCAGGGCTCCGTCGCCTCTGCCCTTTCGCTTATTTATCCCCCCGGATGGAAAACCCTAAACAACTGATCAAAAATCCCCATAAAGTTCCGCAGCAACCGTCACCATCAACCCTAGATCAAGGGGGTTCTGAAGCTGTCTCAGGCACCCTGCTAGAGAGGAGATCATCACCGGAGGCCCCTACATCACCATGCCTTTCTACGGAGTGATGCGTGAGTAGTTCATACTTGGACTACGGGTCCATAGCAGTAGCTAGATGGTTGTCTTCTCCTCATATGCCTCCATGTTTAGATCTCGTGAGCTGCCTAACATGATCAAGATTGATCTTATGTAATTCTCTATGCTGTGTTTGCTGGGATCCGATGAATATTGAACTTATGCCAAGTTGATTATAGTCTTTATTGCATATGTTATTTGTGATCGTGCATGCTTTCCGTTGCTAGTGGTTGCTCTGGCCAAGTAGTTGCTAGTGACTCCAAGAGGGAGTATTTATGCTCGATAGTGGGTTCATGCCTCCTCTTCGCCTTGCTCGAGTGACAGTAACGTGAAGGGGGAGGATGTGTTGTTGCCATTAGGGAGAAAACAACGGTGAGAGTGCCCGCGTGCATAATCATTGCTTACATTACACACTTTGTTTAATGCAGTTATCTGTTGCTTGCAACTTAATACCTAAGGGGGTTCGGATGATAACCTGAGGATGGATTATTAGTCATAGATGCAGTTGGATTACGGTCTATGTATATTGTTGTAGTGCCCGCACTAAATATCTTAGTAGTCATCATGTCATGAATGTGCACTACGGTGCAACCTTTATTTGTCAATTGCCCAGCTGTAATTTGTTCACCCAGCATGCTATCTTTTATGGAGAGACACCACTAGGGAACCTATGAACCCCGGTCCATTTTCTTACACTGTTAAAAAAACCACCACAATTTCCTGCTTTCTTTACTTACTGCAAGCATACATTATTTTCCACACTATACGTCTAATCTTTGTTTTCAGCAAGACCGGTGAGATTGACAACCTCACTGTACCGTTGGGACAAAGTATTTTGGTTGTGTTGTGTGCAGGTTCCACGTTGTTGCTAACACCGGTGAGCCATCACCACCTTCAGTGGCATCAACCTTCCGAAGGTCCTCTTTCTCCTACTGGATTAATAACCTTGGTTCTTAACTAAGGGGAAAACCGTTGTGCTCATCACACCCTCCTCTTGGGGTATCCCAACGAGTGCAAGATCTACACCATCAAGGACTTTTTCTGACGCCGTTGCTAGGGAGAAGGAAGTCTTCTGGCAAGGGGAGTCTCTCGCTCTCAACCTCTTTATTTTGTTTATTGTCTTGTTTTTATTTTTTGTCTTGTTTTTCTTCTTTATATAAAAAACACACAAAAATTAGTTCTTATTGTAGCGTCCTCACATTTAATAATGTAAGAACTACTGTGTTAAGTGCTAGTCCCTGGATCAATGCTAGCACCATAGAACAAAATGTAAAGTATCATTGCAGAAGTATCAAAATATTACAAAAGATCCAGAATAGCCAAGTATAGCTTTATTACAAAGTGTATAGTCTTGAAAGACTAGAAAAACTCAGAGTTCTAAACAGCAGAAATAAAAGTAGCAATGAGCCTCCATCTTGAGCATGTGCCACAGGCAGGCATGTTGGGTGTAGACTCGAGTCCAAACACTTCTTATTCATCACCGGAGGAACCTGCACGTCGGAATATGCAGCCCCTGAAGGAGATTCAATACAAACAATATACTGGCAAATGACACTATGGTGGATATAAAATGGAAAGTCTAAACTACACGCATATCTGGCTTGGTGGAGTTTAGGCTATTTGCATAAAGCAAGTTTTTCCCTAACACTTTTGAAAAAGGGGTTTTCTTTCAAAGATTGGCACCATGGGACACACCCATGAGCACCACAACTAATATTTCCTTAGCCAAATTTTACTTCTTCAAAAACGGTGTTGAGATTCTTCTGTCCATTCTTGTCCAACTGCTCGAAGTCGTCCATTACCGGGAACACGGCTATGATCATAGTTTCTAACTCTGCAGAGGTTGTGCACTTTCACCCTTTGTCTTCAATTAGCCCAAACATCCTATACACCCGGAGTGCATCATGGAAAGGAGAGAATTGAGACGAGATCTTTCAGAAGCAAGAATTCAACCCAACCAGCGAGACCCGTTCCACCTATAATTCTGCTACATCTTCATGTCAAGCATGGGCTGAACTCTCACAACTTAGTTGATCAAGACAGAGCCCATATGTCAAAGGGCTGCACGGAAAGCTACTAAACTTAGAGGAACTTAGGAACCTCTTTGTTCCTGGGTGGCCAACCACAAGTGTACTCCTTCGGTGATAAACACCATTGATATGGCCCTAAGGAGCCACTCAACATAATCCAATCACAACCAAAATCCACCCAGGTGTTTCATTGAGTATTATACTTAGAATTTTTCACCACATCATAGAAAACAAATTGAAACTTTGCATAGCATCTAACAAGTGCTAAGGCTATTTTTGATTACAAGGATAAGGGTGGCTACACACTACTAGGGTTTTAGCATAGCATAATACTTAGAGAAAAATTCACCTATCATGCACTCTACTTCAAAACTCTAGTAATGCATAGGAAAATAAGGGGTGTATGAATGTGTCACTTGCCTTGGCAAAATGATGAGCAAGAACAACAAGAAAAACAACAACAGGAATAGTCTTGCTCCTCTTCACAATCTAGCACAAACAAAAATACACAATACTTAAACATACCACACATAAAGCAAAACAAAACAATAAAAAAATATGTATGCATGCCATGCAATGAGGTGGTGCACGAAATTACTAGCAAATATGTTTTCTAGTGTTGTTAACTTATTCATGATGTATGGAAAACAAAACATAACTCATGAAACAAAATTAATCATTATTAAAGACCAATTATGGGCTATGCAGTGGAAAACATTGTTATGGCTGCAAAAATAAACCCTTAATGAATTCATATGGTGTCTACTGGTTAGGGTGCATCAAAACAAAACCAAAGAAACTAATTTCACCTAAAAAGGACTTTTAAAACTAAAGTTATGATCCAAATAGTGATTTATAGATATACAAATAACTTTTAAGTGCAGGATACAAAGTTATATTTGAATAGCCTAGGTTAATCTACATGATGTTCTGATTCCAAAAAGTCCAAGAACACCTAAATTGGAATCACAGAACTCAAGATATGAATTTTTGAAGTTTTAAACTAAATCTGATATATTCTGTTTTTATCCAAAAACATGATCGATCCGTCGCGCCCTCGATGGTGGCCTCTGATTGGCCCATAAATCTTCGCGCTCCGATTTAAGTGGAGATGGATGCGCGGGATCTGCTCGTACCGCTCGTGGAACTCCTTCTGTTTCTGACCCTCCGATGTGGATCTGAAGGTGACAATTGATTCCCTGCTCGCTGGCGGCGCTAGGTCGTCGGAAACAGGCCGGGAACGTGTGCGCGCAGTGGCGGAAGCAGAGCAAAATACGGCGGGGCCTATCTACGGCGCTAGGGGAACGTTGGAACATACCGTGGGGTGCAGGGGGGCATCGCGGAGTCGATGGCGAAGTGGAGAGCGTTGGTGCAGTCAGCTCCTCCCGCGATTCGTTACCGGAGTTGCTACGGGCGGCGGGCTGCGGCAGACGTAGACGGCGGAATCGATCTGAGGGCAAGGAGGGGGTGAGACCATGTCAGGAGGGTGCGCGAAAACGAGATAACTCGATAGAGGGGGTCGGGGAGGATCAAGGTAGACGACAGTCACCGGAACGAGCTCGAACTCGGCGGCGATTGCGGCGGACGAACTCGAGGTCGACTTTGTGGATTTCGAGAGGCTATGGTGCTGTAATTCCATTGAGGACAAGCCACGGGGATCAGGAGGTATATAAAGGGTCCCTGGCGTGGCCAAGGGGTAAGGTAAAGGCGAGAGGAATCGAAGCCGCGCGGGTCTCCGGCGCCGTTCTTTTGTCGAACACGTCGCAGGCACGGAGTCCGTGTCTGGGTGGAAGACGACGGGGCAGGCCTCTTCTCCTCGCGGTACTGGGCTGGCCCATATGCTCAGCGCTACGCGGGTGCGGTAGGAGGGGAAGAAAAGGGAAATTGGGTTGGGCCCTGAGAGAGGGGGCACGGGGCTGGGCCGCAGCGTTGCTGCTCTCTCCTTTTTTTTCAAACCATTTATTCAAATAAATTTTGTAGAAGAATAAATACTTATTAGAAAATTTTGAATGGATACTTTTTGAAAAGCTCAAGACTTTAGGCACATTTTGGGCACTATAATATCCCAAAATAACACACTTTCTTTTTGAAAAAATGTTTTTAACTCAAATAGAGATTAAAGGATTATAACTCCTAAATTTTCAGGATTAACAAAATAAAACCTAGTTTTATGCAAACAAAAATGCAGCGATGCAATGAGTATGTATGCATGATGTATTTTGGATTTTTGGAAAACTTGGGATGTTACACTTATTCTAGTTGTTATTTTTTCTTTATCATGCTTGCTATCAATGTTTGATGTCTTTGAAACTAGATCTTTTAGGCAAGGTGGGTTCATAGATGAACAACAAAAACATTATAAGGAACACCGCTTGTCAAAAAAAGGGATACACTTATGGGAGCAAATTAATAAATTGCATGACTATGCTAAAAACTTATGCTCCACTTATAATGTTACTTATTGCTTTGATAAATCATGTTGCTGTAGAGGTATAAACACCTCCCTTTTCAATGTGAGTATAATGATAATGTTACCATAAATTCTTATGTTAAGGGAAATTATGAATTATATGATGTGGAACAAATTGAAGAATTTATTGCTTGGAAGGGTGCATTCGAAATTGCTTATTTGCTTGAAAGTATTGATGATGCACCTTATAAATATGAGATTTATGCTATAATTGAATATTGCTTTGATAATTACAAGGATTGTAATTACTACATGATGGAATATCTTAATAAATTCTATCAACCTATGGAAGAGACTAATGCCTTGCAGGAACCTATGGAAGTAGAAACTGCTGAATCTGGAAGCTCATTGGATGAAAAAGAGGAGGAGAGTGATGATCAAGAGGAGGAAGAATGGAGCTACCCATGTCTGCCTCCCAAAGATAGTAACTCTTTAACTCATACATTATTTGATGAAATTGATACTTGCTATACTTTTGACCTAGATACTACTATGAATGAAACTTGTGAGACTGACATTGCTACTATTATGTGTGATAATCCATCCTACTTGGATAAATCTTATGATAATCCTCTTGATGATGGTCCTATGTTACTTGATGTTATAAATTACAATGCTAATGAAAATAGGATTTCTATAATGTGTCCTATACCTTTTATGAGTGACCAATCATCTTGCTTTGATATTGCTAAAAGTGGGAAAAAGAGGAGCTGATTTTAAATTTTGATCCCACTGTTTTGGAGCTTGATATGAATTGTGTGATTTTAGACCATGACAAACATGATTTATGTGATAATTATGTTGTTGAGTTTGTTCATGATGCTACTGAAAATTATTATGAGAGAGGAAAACATGGTTGTAAGAATTTTAATGTTACTAAAACACCTCTCTTTTTGTTTAAAGTTTTGAAGTTGCTCTTGTTCTACCTTCCCATGATTTCTAGTTTGAGCTTCTTTAATTTATTTATGTACAAGATTCCTATGCATAGGAAGTGGGTTAGAATTAAATTTGTCTTATGCTTGTTTTTTTATGCTCTCTTTTTCTTAATTCATATTTCTTATGTGAGCATTTTTGCCTTTTTATGCCTAGCTGAAAGGCGTTAAAGAAAAGCTCTACCGGGAGACAACCTGTTTTATTTCGCTGTTTTCAACCCGTTTTTCTTTGTTTTCTTTTGTGTGCTTTGCACCTGGGCGTTTTCTATTTCCTTAGCAACCCCTCTGTATCTTTTTTTTTTTGAGTTTTTGTTGATCCAATTAAAGCCTCTAGTGGAAAGTTGAGGCTATATTTCAGATTTCTGCGCAGGAAACAGATTTCTGCTGTCCACTGTTTATTCCGACAGAAAATTCAAAATGACCTGAGTATTTTTGTGCATAATCCTGAGCTGTATACGCAACTTTTCTTATTTGACCACTTTTTGATTTGAGCAACAGAAGATTTTCGAAAAAAAAGATCTTTACCTGCTGTCCTGTTTTGACAGATTTCTGCCAATAATTGCATTTGCATCTTAATCGCTTTCTTTTGGTGTTCTTTTGAGAAAAAGAGTTTTAAAAGAAGGTGTGACAGTAGCTAATGTGTTTTTTAGTGTTATACTTGTGTTGAAACTGAACCATGTGAATTTATTATTTCGATTGCACTAACGTTGCTAATGAAGATTGTGAGAAGTTTGGTGTGAAGGAAGTTTTCAAGGGTCAAGAGAAGAGGATGATATGATGTGATCAAGAAGAGGAAAAACCTAAGATTGGGGATGACCCAGCGGTACATCCCAGAAAATTGCAAGGATACTCAAGCGTCTAAGCTTGGGGATGCCCAAGTCATCCCCTTCTTCATCAAAAAATTACCAGGTCACTTCCAGTGAAACTATATTTTTATTCGGTCACATCTTATGTGCTTTACTTGGAGCGTCTTTTATTTTTGTATTCAGTTTGTTTTTGCTTTCAGTTTGTTTTTACTTTTTAAATAAAATTGGTTGGACCCCAGCATTCTTTTATTGGAGAGTGACACGCTCCGCTTTTTCATGGGAATACTTTGTATTCTTAATCTTTGTCTGGCTGCTGCATTTATTTAGCTCCTGTTTTGCATGCATCTCTTATTAGAGCTGTTAGTTTTAGTAGTATTATGTGAGTACTCTCATGTTTTCTTGCTATAGCATTTAGAGAGTTTTTGTTAAAACATATTGTGTATGGTGCTTGTTGGGAGAAAGAAACTGCTGTTTAAAGTAGAATTTATATTGGTGCAAGTAGAAGCTTGTATAGATTGTTGCTAGAACTTTTTCATGCCATGCTAAATGTTATTTTAGTTCTAAAGGTTTGTGATGTTGAGTAGCATGAATAGCCTCAAATAGCTGAGAGCGTTTAATATGTCATTGAAAGATTCATGAGTTGTTCTTGTCATAAGGAAGCATAAATTTTTGGTATTCTCTTTCGAATGTTTTATTTGGTTGACTTGCGCATGCTCACACCATGTTTATGACTACAAATCATTCACTAATAGACTCCATGACCACTTAGTTTTTGAACTATGATACTGCTTA
The DNA here is from genome assembly GCA_028641055.1 of Alopecurus myosuroides. Taxonomy (NCBI): domain Eukaryota; kingdom Viridiplantae; phylum Streptophyta; class Magnoliopsida; order Poales; family Poaceae; genus Alopecurus; species Alopecurus myosuroides. The sequence goes on from CM054060.1 coordinate 216,867,939, forward strand.
TGCTTTAATTAATGATGCTTATGTCGCTATACATGATTATGGATCTTATGCTCTCTTGATTTGTCGCTCCCAGTCTTTTGCTAGCCTCCACCTGTACTGAGTATGAGCTCTACTCGTGCATCCAACTCCCTTAAACCAAAGTTTTTCCCATTGTGTCCAACATACCTACCTACATGTGGTATTTAACTGCCACTCCAAAGTAAATTGCTCATGTGTTACCTTTAAAACCTTCAAAATTACTCCTGCTTTATGTTCCTGTTTTTTCTCATGAGGACGTCAATAGAGAATCTTTATCTCACTTGTTGATTGGATTTCACACCCTGGACTAGTGGCTTCATCCGCTTATCCAAATGATAGAAGAGCTAGCAGCGGGGTACCCAGCCCCAAATTAATACACACAAAATCTCTTCACTATTTTTTCACCTGATTTATCAGTCAAAGCGTAATTGTGTAAACAAAAGAGAAAGAGGGATGACCTTCTACCCAGATGCGTCCTTCACATGGGAGACGCTCTTGTGAATCCAGTTGGCTTGTGACGTACTGTATTTTTTGTTTACCATTCGTTGACAATAGCATACATCTCCCAAAATATAGACACTCCTCCACGGTATGTGATTGTTGGCAGGCACCCGAGGATTCGGTTAGCCATGGTTTGTGAAAGATGGACGGGAGGAGTGTCAAACTTTTAATACCTCTGTTTAATAAAATAAAAGCTCTAGCACATGAGTGATCCCTGCTTCCCTCCGCGAAGGGCCTTTCTTTTACTTTCGTGTTGAGTCTCCATCTTCTAACTTTATGCAAAGTTGAGAGAGCATTTTTGGCATTCTTAGTTCTATGTGCATTGTCCCATGAACATCAATAATTACTTCATCATGTGATATCATTTGTTATTAAATTATTTGCTCTAGTCTTCCTCATGAACTTTGAAGGTGTCCTGGCATTTATGTTTTGCCCCACTCTTAAGGACTAGCGAAATATCACTTTGCCATGCTTTCTCTATACCTGAAACAAACGTTTATATTTCTTTGCATTATTTTCATGATCCTTTATTTGAGATACTCTTCATGATGAAAAGTGATTGCTTTGCTTTATTATTAAAGTTCTATTTATCATGTTTTTGTATGAGGTTCTATGATCTCAGCTTGCATATGCCTTTACATTTTTATGATCAAGATTATGTTAGTAGCATGTCACCTCAGAAAGTATTGTTTTATCGTTTACCTACTCGAGGACGAGTAGGAACTAAGCTTGGGGATGCTTGACACGTCTCCAACGTATCTATAATTTCTGATGCTCCATGATAATATTATGCCAATCGGTACATGTTTTCTCCCTTCTTTATGTCATTTTTACATGTTTTCCGGGACTAACCTATTAACAAGAAGCCAAGTGCCAGTTCCCCGTTTTCTGCTATTTTTGGTTTCAGAAAAGTTGTTCTAGAAATATTCTCAGAATTGGACCCCACAAAGCCCGAAGTACCTATTTTCCCTAGAAGCATCCAGAAGATCAAAGAGGAGACGAAGAGGGGCATCAGGGGGCCCACATCATGGGGTGGCGCGCCCCCTTGGCCCCGCTAGGGGGTGGTGTGGGGCCCCCAGGGCTCCACCGCCTCTGCCCTTTCGCCAATTTATTCCCCCCGTATGGAAAATCCTAAACACCTGATCAAAAATCCCGAAAAGTTCCGCAGCCGCCGTCACCGTCAACCCTAGATCAGGGGGGTTCTGAAGCTGTCTCCGGCACCCTGCCAGAGAGGAGAACATCACCGGAGGCCTCTACATCACCATGCCTGCCTCCGGAGTGATGCGTGAGTAGTTCATCCTTGGACTACGGGTCCATATCAGTAGCTAGATGGTTGTCTTCTCCTCATATGCCTCCATGTTTACTTCTCGTGAGCTGCCTAACATGATCGAGTTTGATCTTATGTAATTCTCTATGCTGTGTTTGCTGGGATCCGATGAATATTGAACTTATGCCATGTTGATTATAGTCTTTATTGCATATGTTATTTGTGATCTTGCATGCTTTCAGTTGCTAGTGGTTGCTCTGGCCAAGTAGTTGCTAGTGACTCCAAGAGGGAGTATTTATGCTCGATAGTGGGTTCATGCCTCCTCTTTGCCTTGCTCGAGTGACAAAAACGTGAAGGGGGAGGATGTGCTGTTGCCATTAGGGAGAAAACATAGGTGAGAGTGCCCGCGTGCATAATAATTGCTTACATTACACACTTTGTTTAATGCAGTTATCTGTTGCTTGCAACTTAATACCTAAGGGGGTTCGGATGTTAACCTGAGGGTGGATTATTAGTCATAGATGCAGTTGGATTACGGTCTATGTATATTGTTGTAATGCCCGCACTAAATATCATAGTAGTCATCATGTCATGAATGTGCACTACGGTGCAACCTTTATTTGTCAATTTCCCAACTGTAATTTGTTCACCCATCATGCTATCTTTTATGGAGAGACACCACTAGTGAACCTACGAACCCCGTTCCATTTTCCTACAATGTTAAACAAACCACCACAATTTCCTGCTTTCTTTACTTACTACAAGCATACATTATTTTCCGCACTATACGTCTAATCTTCGTTTTCAGCAAGACCGGTGAGATTGACAACCTCACTGTACCGTTGGGAAAGTATTTTGGTTGTGTTGTGTGCAGGTTCCACGTTGTTGCTTACACCGGTGATCTATCACCACCGTAGTGGCATCAACCTTCCGAAGGTCCTCTTTCTCCTACTGGATTGATAACCTTGGTTCTTAACTAAGGGGAAAACCGTTGTGCTCATCACACCCTCCTCTTGGGGTATCCCAACGAGTGCAAAATCTGCACCATCATGAAGCTACGGATGTTTTTGGTGGAAAAGGCCGATTGATCTAGGGTTTATTCCTCGGGGGGAATAAATAGGCGAATGGGCGATGCCGGGGGGGTGGCCAGGGGGCCCACACCACCCCTGGCGTGGCTAGAGGGGGCACCGTGCCCCCCTATGGTGTGGTGGCTCCCGGGCACCCCTACGGGTCTCTTCGGGACTCTGTGGACCCTTTGGGACTTCTAAGACTTTTGGCTTTTGAATTTTCCAATTCCGAGAATACTTCCAGAACAACTTTTCTGAAACTAAAAACACCAGAAAACAGGAACTGGATCTTTGGCATCTTGTCAATAGGTTAGTCCCGGGAAATCGATAAAAATGACATAAAGTGTATAGCAAACATGTGGGAAACAACATGAAAACAACATGGAACATCAGAAATGATGGATACATTTTTGATGTATCACACCTCTCCTACTAGGACTAGGACTCAACTAGGACTCCTACTTGGACTAGGAGGACTATACTAGGACTCCTACTTGGACTAGGAAGGGATACAAACCGATCCAACTTTAGGGGGTTCGGCCATTATGGCATACAGGCCATGCCTAATTGAATTAGGACTTCTATATGGCGCATTGATCTTCAATGGGGCGCCCTCCTCTTGTTTTCACCATTCCTTAGTGTAGAAGAACATTCCTGGAGTTGTTTTCCACACTTGCACATTTGTTTTCATCACTTGAATAATTGTTTTCACCATTTGTACTCTTGTTTTCCAGCATGCCTTGAGGTCTTCCTCCATTCATGTTTGTGTTATCAATAAGCCTGCTAATACATAATGCATAGGCTTAGGTAGTATAATATTCTTATAAACACAATCAATATTTATTACTAGCAAAGAATTCACCTTATAATGAACATCAGTGAGGCTCAATATTTCATTCCAACTTAAGAATGTATAATCACCATGGACCCCTATTATATCCTCATCATCCTCCCTTTCTTCAAGACAAGACGTCTGCGGCTTGTGGTAAACTGAACGTGGAAGAAACAAAAATAACAACGTGTATGCACAATATATGTATCTATAATGGGGTGCATTAGTTGTGTGCACATGATAAAAATTCTCGCATGACATTCGACCACGAATTTTGCATGTAAATAGCACATAATTGTCTTATGAAAACAAATAGCATCTCATCAAATAGCAATCACAATTGCAATTATAAGTGAAGCTTATAGAATCATGATCATAAGGAGAAACATCTATGTATACATTCTTATTGTTTAGTATCAAATCAAGTGTTCTCACAGAAGATCTATGATTAAATTTGGTTGTAGTAGTAGACCCAATTGTTGTAACTTTTTTATTATCTTCATTATGTAAATTGCAACTGAATTTGATATAAGTGAAACACAAATCAGTAGCATATGTATTTATCAAAGTTTTTGACAAATCAAACATATGTGTAACATTATGCTCATATTTATCAAATTGTAAACCATCCAACTTAGGTAACACAATGTTCAATTCAGCAATTCTATCACAAGTAATACATATTTGATCCACCATAAAAATTTCATTCATATTATAGTCACCAACCAAATTAAAAGTGAAACAAGTAGTATCAGTGCTAGAATTGACATATGAAAGTTCAGCAATCTTGTTCATAGCATATTGCACAGTAATTGGTTCTTGTAACATGATGGAATACACAATATTATTAGGTGGTATTTTAGCAAGCACTTCCTTATGTGTAATCAATACCACATGCTCAAAATTCGAAATTAATAAATTATCACATGGTGGTGAACTATATATGCTTGTTAACTCACAAGAATCAACTGGCAAATTAGTAGACTCAAAAAATTCAGCACTTGTAGTTTGTAGCTCGAAATCAGCACCAATACCAATGACATCCTCCTCAGATTCAGTAGGTACGAATTCATCTTTCTCAAGTGGTGATACGGGTTGTACTTGAGGTGGCTCCCTTTCTTCAAAAATAACCTGCATATCAGAACAAACAACACTAGGAACAATTGCATGCTCCTCCAATATATGTGGTGGTGGTGCACGTTGTACTAGAGGCTCCCTTTCTTCAAAAGCAACCTGCACATCAGAAGAAACAACACTAGGAGTAGACATGATTACATTAGTAGAAACAACCTTACATGTCTCTATGACCTCTAAACTATCTAACCATTGCATCGCAAGGATTTCACGTCTTTCCTGAGGATTCAAAAATAATGGTTGATGTCTAACCTCCTGAAATTCTTTAAGCCGCGTATGTATTATCCGATTTTTCTTATAGTCCCAAAAGAATTGTATATCAGGATAATGACTGTCAAAATTAACCTCAGTTTGTTGCACCATTTTTCACTCAACAAAAGATGACAACAACTAAACTCTCTAGGAAACACATGACATAAAATTCGCCTTGTATGGTCATGAATTGTTAATGGAACAACAACCTTGTGAGTAATGAGAAGTGCATCATCTTTAGTAGGTAAGAGATAAGGTGCCAGTGTTCTTGGAACCAACTGCAATTTCTCAACAACATCAATAATCACAAAATCATATCGCGTACCTTTATCAAGGGTAATAGCAACCTGGCTTTCCTTGATGTCTGTTGTAAAGTGGAATAAATCTTTTGCTGGAATCCCACTAGCATCCTCCTCCCAAAATGTATAACTGCAAGCATCCGCACTAGGAAAGTCCATTGATTAATTTGTTAGTGAAACAAAATAATAATGGGTTGTGGTGTTCTCTCACAACTCGCTCAAAACCAGCAAAGAAGTGCTTCTCTTACTGTTCCAAAGTGAATAGGATTTACTTATCAACAAGCATCAATGAAGAGTGTACCAAGTGTGAGAAGAGAATAACCAGGATATCAAGTGTCACAAGACAAAACATGGTGTTTGGTGGGGCTTGGTTGGGATTCCTAACAACACCAAAATAACAACTCCAATGTATTGTCTAATGTGATGAATTCACTAAAGGAAAACACACACACTCTGGGAGACAAATGTGGCTTAGCAATTATATGGAAGAGTTATTGCAAGCACTGGAAATACACTAGCAAATACTCTATGAAAACATGCACAAGATTGCTCAAATATGTCCACAAGAATATCCGAGATATGATGTATCAAGCTCCACTAGTGATATAATAATGGCTCGGCCTCTTTTTGTCTTCTCTCTCTTTCTATTTTTTAATACCTTTTCTCCGTTTCTCTATTTTTTTGTACTTTTCCAATGGCCTTTGATTCAACTAGGAGCAATAAGTAATGGAAAGCAGAAATTATGGACAAGAATTGATCAAATTGAGAAGCCTGTTAGAGCAAGAAAACAACTAGTCTTTGGGTTGTGTACCTTAAATTTGCTGTAGAATGGCTATGGCTAAGGCTTATCAAAGATCAGACTGGAAACCTAGAGAGAAAACAGGAAGAAAAACAAAGGAAAAACTAAAGAAAACCGGTAGAGATTTGTGCGCGCGGTTGTGTGGACTTGCTGCGCTGTGTGTGCGGTCGATTGGGACCAGGGAACAGGCGGTTTAGCGATGCGCGTCGCCTGGCAGTTTTGGCGGTTAGCGACTGGTTTGCGCGTCACCTGGTCGCGCTCGGAGTTCGATAGGAACAGGGATGCGCGTGATTTTGGCGCGAAGCGCGTGCTGGCGGTTACGACGAACTGACGCGTTTCGGCCGGTAGCGCGCGTTTGACGCGTGCGCGGATCGGTGGACCAGGAAACGCGCAGGCCGCGACGACGGTTGACCTAGTCCAGGCAGCAAGTGGAAAAAGGCGAGCACGTTTTATGTTTGGCCGGTAGCGAGTGTGGCGACCACGTGTTTTGGTCGGTTATCAGATCATGCGCGCGAAAGGGACTCCGACACGATGCGGTTATGCGCGCGAAAAGGACGACGCGGTTGCGGCGAGTTTGGCGCGTATTGGGAGCGCTCGGATATGGAGTGGTACGCGCGCGGCGGTGAGGCACGGAACGAGTCGAAGTCGGTATGGAATCCGAATGTGGCTAGGAAAACCTACACGGCAATAATATATTTTTTGATGCTATTTTCTGTTTATAAAGGAAACAAAGATGAACTAGATGAACCCTAACCCTAAAATATGAAATTTAAAAATAGAAAAATAGGAACGCAAATCAACAAGAAACGACAACTAGTAGATGCAAATTGGTGTTGATCTAGGCTATGCAAAAACTAAAACCTAATATTTTTGTGGGACCTTTTCTGGATAGAAAATAAAAACAACTAGACTATGGATAAATTTGCTCACTATAAACCCGAGGCTCTGATACCAAGATGATATGGGGTGGCCCGATCTTCTCAATGAGCTCTCTCTATTTTTGTGAATGTTTTGTGGATTTTTCTGCTAACTAGTGCTACATTGAGACCTCTCACTTGGATAATCCCTGTTGCCAATACAACAACAATCAATCCCTTTGGATATTCTCAACTACACACTCTTGCACACGTAATCAAAGATTACGAGTGGTCCTGTATCCCCCTATTCTCAATGGAATAACAAGATATCACGCAACTTTGCAGGTATACTTCAAGATGAATGCTTAGCAGCAATACAATCTAGAGGCTAGTGATTTTTGGTTTAAACTTGTTTTCCCTCTTCCACACGCAGGTGGGGAGTATATATAGGGGGAGGGCTCCTTGCACAAGCACCTCTCCTACTAGGACTAGGACTCAACTAGGACTCCTACTTGGACTAGGAGGACTCTACTAGGACTCCTACTTGGATTAGGAAGGGATACAAACCAATCCAACTTTAGGGGGTTCGTCCATTATGGCATACGGGCCATGCCTAATTGAATTAGGACTTCTATATGGCGCATTGATCTTCAATGGGGCGCCCTCCTCTTGTTTTCACCATTCCTTAGTGTGGAAGAACATTCCTGAAGTTGTTTTCCACACTTGCACATTTGTTTTCATCACTTGAATAATTGTTTTCACCATTTGTACTCTTGTTTTCCAGCATGCCTTGAGGTCTTCCTCCATTCATGTTTGTGTTATCAATAACCCTACTAATACATAATGCATAGGCTTAGGTAGTATAATATTCTTATAAACACAAACAATATTTATTACTAGGAAAGAATTCACCTTATAATGAACATCAGTGAGGCTCAATATTTCCTTCCAACTTAAGAATGTATAATCACCATGGACCCCTATTATATCCTCATGAGGACGAAATCTATTGATTGGGATTGTGATTAACTAAGGTTGGGCAATCAGTCAATTTTTATTAACAAAAATATTTTATGCAAGAATAGCCAATGTATAGTGGCATAGTCATAATATGCAATGCACAAACATTTTACGAACGTACTACAACTTCTCGTGTGAGATCAAGTAATGAAATGAATATCCTATGCTCACATCCTATAAACAACCAACAAGGACAGAACAGGGTCACAAGATAATAGCACTAACATATTATGAAGCAATACTAGGCATGGACTAACACATGGAAACAATACTATATGCTAAACATGCAAGTATTCAAGTTGATAACGTAGAACTAAAACACTTTACACAATGCCTCCCTCCAATATTCTTAAAATACAAGAACAGAAATAACACATCTAGGAACCACATCATAGAAAAATACGTAACATCTAGCAAAACTATTATTTAGCAACATCAAACACCTTTAGCTACGTATTTAGCATAGAAAGCAACCATGCAAAAACAAAATAAATAATAAATCTTGTCTGGCCTACCAACATGAAAATGATAATTGAAGTGTAGCACGACATGCTCTCCTAACACTAAACCAACTATAATTCTACAAAAATAAATCTATAGCTAATCATGGCATTTGTAAGCAAATAAACATGATAGATTAAACTAGGAAATCCTATATATTAGAATATATTAGCATATATGCAAACAGTACCCTAGGCATATAAAAATAACATGAACAATTTTATATGCTCAAAATAACGTATCATATTCAAATACAATTGAATTTGGGGTCAAACACATACATGCTTTAAATTAATTTTGTAAACAATAGGTCTTATTCAAAATCTAACACCACATCTGGATTCCTACAAAAATTTGGCACGTTTTCTATGAAGGGTTAACATTGATCCGAGGAGTGGAAGGTGGGCTAACACGTGAATGCCATCGGTGGCGTTTGGTTCATACGGCCACGCGGCCAAATAAATATCTATTACCGGAAACAATGTCTAGGAGGTAGGCATCAGTGAGTCTAACATGGTGGTGCAAGGAAATTCTGTAATTCTCACCGAGCTCGATGTAGTCGTCGCGGAAAGTCGATGAACCGAAGAGATGGACGTGCGAACTGCGACATGTGCGATGAACGGAACGAATTTCTGGGTTCGGGAATGAAACCTCCTCCTCCTTGTGGTCCTTCTGGCGTAGCAGCTCGGCCTTCTGTGGTCGGAGTCGCCAGGAATACAGACGGAGTCGGTCGGACCTCCGGGAAGGTTGGATCGATCTAGGAGGCTATGGCTCGGGTGGCAGTGGAAGATGGAAAGAAGGGGAAAGGGGACGACCTGGGGTAGATATCCGTGGTAGCAAGAGTAATTAGTCCTTCAGCGCAAGAAGGTAACGGCGGAAGTAGTTTTCGGTGCAATTGATGTTCCTTTACCGTGTGCGCGCATGGTGGAAGACGAAGTGGTGCGGCATTGTGCGTGTTGTCGTGGGACTCTGTCCCTTGCGTACCCGTCGAGCAAGGGCTCGCTCAGCTTGGCCTGGAGCCTGGTCTAGTACGTTGGCTCGGTCGAGGCTGTGCATCGGTAGACCTTGCTGGGCTGGTTAAATGAATGGATACATCATGAAGGAAAGGAAAAGATTGAGAGAGAAATAGACTACCACGTACACGTACAGTGCAACCAGTAGGTATCGATTAGTGCATGTGCCATGCATGTACGTGTACAGACCAAGCTAAGCTTAGATGGTGCATACGTGCATGCCATGCATGTGTGTGTATGTCTATTAGGCCAACTACCAATAGGAAAGTTACAATAGAACAAGGTATGAAATAAAATGTCAAATCAATTTTAAATAAAAATTATGAACTCAAGCACTTGTTTCAAATATGAAATATATTCCAAATATGTCGAATTTAACTCTAAATTGGTTTTTCTTAATCTTTCGCAACATACTTCGGTTTAGAAACAAAAAAAAATTAAGCCTGTAAAAATCAGGATGTTATATAGGACGAAAATACTTAAAAAACCAAATTTGCGGTTTCGAATATATTAAGACAGGTATTCTACAAAAATATGTACAAAAGAGATTTTGTAAAATTTGAACCCTTTATTTAAAATATTTATGGAATCTTTTTCAACCCTTTTAAATTTGAAGTTTTAAATATTTCGTATACGTTTATTTGATAATTTATGTCAATTCATAAATAGGGTTTTCAGTAAATCTTTTGTAACATTGCAAAATTATTTATTTGAAAATAATCTTCAAAACTTTTGGAAAATAGAGGTTCATTTGAGTTAGCAATTCCACATACTTTGGAAAAGTCATAATATTTCTTTAGTATTTAATTTTTTTCCTGTGTTTTGGTGGTTTTCTTTTAAAAAGAAGGAAAAGTTTCAAAATTTTGAGATTTTTGAACTTTCCAAAAAAAAAAACTGGAATATTACACTGAACCATCTTTAATGGAGAACGAACCCAATGGGAAGAAGAATTTCTTTGTTGCCATTAGTCCGGCCCAAAAGTGGGAGTCCCTTGATTTCCATGAAACCTGAGAAACCGCCTCTGAGCCTATGTACTTTCTCCTAAGGATAGTTTGCCAAATCGCATCTTCAGTAAAAAGATTAAACAACCATTTACCAAGAAAGGGCTCTATTCGTGACCTCTAGGTCATGAATCCCCAGACCACCATGATCCTTATGGCGGCACACTCCATCCCATTAAGCCAATCGGTATTTCTTCATTTCACCATCCCCTTGCCAAAAAAAATCCTGACCGGAAATAATCTAATCTATGCAAGACTCCTTTTGGTAGTTGGAAGAAGGAAATCATATACAATACCATATTACTTAGGACTGAATTAATAAGAAACAAACATCCACCCATGAATAGTAGCTTTCCTTTCTAACTACTCAACCTCCCTTGCAGCTTTTCCTCAACATATTTCCATTGGGCACTCGTAAGACTCTTGAAATGAATCAGAATGCCTAGATAGCTAATTGGAAACTGACCCTGACCACAGCCAAAAAGTTCAGCGTATAGGTCAACATCGTCCTGAGCGTCACCGAAACAAAACAATTCACTTTTATTATAGTTTATCTTCAGGCCGGAAAGTTGTTCGAAAGATGAAAGAATCAGTTTCAGGTTCGTATTTTTTTCCAAGTCATGATCCATAAATAGAATTGTATCATCTACATACTGAAGGATAGACAATCCCCCATCCACTAGATGGGGTATCACCCCTTCAATCTGACCCTCAAGTTTGGCCCGCCCAATAATTATGGCTAGCATATCAGCGACTATATTAAATAGTATAGGTGATAATGGATCGCCTTGACGTAACCTTTTTTCATCTAGAAGTATGAGCCAATGTCATCATTTACTTTGATAGGCACACTTTCTCCAGAAACAAAGTTATGGATTAAAGAACGGTACTACTCAGAAAAACCTTTCATTCTGAGGGTTTCCTGAAGAAAGGACCACTCGACTTTATCATAAGCCTTCTCGAAGTCGATCTTTAGGATCACCCCATTCATTTTTTTCAGATGTAACTCATGGACTGCTTCATGTAAGACGACAACCCCGTCAAGGATGTTACATCCTTGCATAAACGCAGTCTGAGTCGGTCGAACCATACATGATCTGCATACGTATTTAGCCTTATAGTTGTCATTTTGGTGAATATTTTGAAGCTGTCATTAAGGAGGCAGATAGGTCTATATTACTGGATCCTTTCTGCTTCGTTAACTTTAGGCAAAAAAATTCCCGAAATTTAGGCGAAATAGCTCCAGTTGTCCAGCATGCAAATCCTAGAACAACTCTAGCAAATCCATTTTGATACATTCCCAAAATGCTGATAAAACTCAGCTGTGAATCCATCCGGACCCGACGCTTTATCATGCTCCATTAAGAAGACCGCCTTTTTCACCTCCTCCAAATAATAGGGAGCGGTAAGATATGCGTTCTCCTCCTCGAAAACTTCAGGAATGCCATCTATTCATGTTTTGTCAAGTGAAAAATTACTCTAATCTGGCTCACCGAATAGATCTTGTAATAACGCGTGATGAAAGATTTTTGCTACTTATGTCTTTCAATCAAGCCCTCATCTTGGTCCAGAGAATGAATAAGTTTCTTCCTATGTCTGCTATTAGCCAGTGATGTGGACATCCCTAGCTCTTCACCAATACACACACATGATGATGTTGTTGTTCAAGATAATATAATGGAGTGAGACTTGGACCTATGACAAGATCAAGAACCAAGTTATTAGAACAACATGTGAACTCACTCTTAATAGAATATGATGTTTGTGCTTATAAGAATTTTATACTACCTAAGTCTATGCATTTATGTATGATCAAGGTTATTGATAACACAAACATGGATGGAGGAGAACATCGAGAGGATCTGGAAAACAACAAGTACATGCTAGAAAATAAGAAGGAGCAGCTGCAAAACAAGAAGACAATGGAGGAAAACAAGATGGAGCTGCTGGAAAACAAAGATATGTTGCTGAAAAACAAGCCTTACAAGTGGGGAAACAATGAGCAAGGAGAAGGTGGCGCACCACACTCTATGGATGCGCCAGGAAGAGAGTCCTAGTTGCATAGGTGGCGCACCACACTTTGTGTCAACCCAAGGATAATGCTCTGGACAAAATCTTGGTCTCCACGATGTCAGCCTGATGAAGAGGCAAATACTCCATAAATGAATGATGCCATTCACAAGTTCGTGTCACGACAACGAGGTTGTCAAACCTACTTTTTTTGGAGTCAATCTTGTCCACATACTTAGAAGCCTTTCTTCTGAAACTCACCTATAAAAACAAAAAAAGTCCCCTAGGCAAAAAAAACCTAGGGTTTTGAAGTCCTCCGACGATCTACGTCGTGAGTTCCCATAGTACGGCGTTTCCTCAAGATGCCTGCTTCCGCTTCCCCGTCGACTGTCCCTGCCCGTGGTAGGGTTGGCTCTGAGGCGGAGTTCATATAGAGCACGGGCTCGCTGCTAGATGGCAGCAACAGGAAGGAGCGCTCCTCGTCCGGGATCTATGGACAATCCTAGTTCCCTACTATAGAGATTGAAGTTGGAAGAGAACGAGTTGGACAACCTGATCTAGGAAGAAGAGGTAGACAATCCATTAGAGGGATCAAAGTGGTTAGCCCTAGGGCGTGTTCTGACGGTGAAATCTTTCAGTCAAGGAGCGTTAATTGCTGATATGAGGGTTGCGTGGAATCCTGCTCAGAAGGTTACTTGGAGAAGGATAAACCCTATCTCTTTTCTATCCAATTCAATTGCTTGGCAGCTTGAAACATGGCAATGCATCAAGGGTCATGGGAATTCATAGGTTTTGGGGCGCTCCTTATGGAAGAGTATGATGGATTCTCTAACCCGGAAACTTTTTAGTTGGATAGACTAGAAACGTGGAGTCAAATACATAAACTCCCCGATGGGGTACCGAAGAACAAAGCATTTGTTAGAAATTTGGCGAAGCAGATAGGAGAGGTACATGAATTGCAGATCACTCTCCTAAATGGTTTTGCAGGTCAATTTATTCGGGTGAGAGTTAAGTTGAACATCAACCAGAAATTGACTCGCTTTGTGAGATTTTCAAGAGGAGGAAAGACTAGATTTTTTTCAAGTAAAATATGATAAAATACCTACTTTCTGCTATGCATGTGGAATGTTGGGACATTGGTATCAAGAATGTGGCACAGGAGAGCATGCGGAAGATAAGCTGCAATGGGGTGCCTTTGTTTTAATCCCGAGAAGAGGGAGAGGTGGTACTCGAGGTGTCACTAGCTGAGTCCGTGATGCTGGACAAGGACGAGGATCAAATGATGAACATTCCTTCAGATATCATCGTAATCATGGTGGTTTTGGTAGAGGTGAACCGGGAGGGCTCCCCCTGGAGCTGCAGGTGAACGTGCAAATTGTATGGGTCAACCTAATCCAGTCAGGTGGAGATGGAATAACATGCATATTCAATCTGAGCTAGGGCAAGATGAGCACCCTACTGCAACGGATATGGAGTCCGAACAGCTGAATGTTAACGGGTTAAGCCAAGTGATTACCCACCCACTCGCTAGGAAACGACTGACTATGGACCCTATGCCGACACCAGAGGAGAATCTTCCATTAGCAATCTGATGAAGTTCATGCTAAGTTAGAGAAAGAAGTCTCCAACGATCCAAAGGCTACATCACAAAAGAATGTAAATAAAAAAAACTTAAGGCAAACAACGGGGAGGCGATAGACACTAAAGAAACAGAAGAGGAAACTGTTGACACGACGGAATTGGAGCTTGATGAATTGTTAGCTTCTAGAGCTGGAGTTGAGGGTATCGGTAACTTACTGAAGGATGGAGCTGTCTCCCCTTTATCAGGATCGGCGAGCCCCAAAGAGGGTTCCGTCCGGGCGCAATGAAAATATTAAGTGCTAACTGTCAGGGCCTGGGCAATGCCCTGACAGTTCGTGCCCTAGCGGTTGTCCGGAGGCGCTGTGATTCTTATGATATTTTCCTATCGGAAACACACCTTGATGATTACCCAACAGAGTGCTTCAGGAAAAGATTCAGAATGGATATCAAAATAGTTAACCCTAGTAATGGCAGAACTGGAGGACTCATTCTTTTGTGAAAAAAAAGAGATACTTATTGAGCAGATTTTTTATGCTCCCAAATATATTGACGTTCGAGTTATTGAGGATCTAGAAAAAATTGGAGACTTACCGGTATGTATGATGAGCCTAAGTGTGAGATAAATACCAAACTTGGAATATGTTGAGAGATCTGAATCAACAATACTCCTTACCTTGGGTCATCATTGGAGATTTCAACGAGATTCTTTTCTCCCATGAGAAGGAGGGGGTAACCCTCGACCTACGGTGACGAATATATGGATCCTGCACCCTGCGAATAAGGACACCCCCTCTCAGGCCCAAGGTTGAAGGCCCAAGAAGAGGAGCCCTTGGAATACTCCAGAAGGCCCACGTGAAGCCCACCCGCACTAACTTGCGGGTTAAGATAGGAAACATGTAACCGACCTAGTTAGAGTTCGAGTCCTCTCCGGGTAGGGTTCGAGACCTGGACATCTATATAAGGCCAGGAGAGCCCCCCAGGGAAAGGACCAAGCAACACAGCGCCATCGAAACCTTGAACCCGAGATCTTACTCTCGATTCGAGCACCACCATTGTAACCGATCTTTCCGCTAATACAGATCGACAAGAGGCAGGAGTAACGGTTTTACCTCTACGAGGGCCCCGAACCTGGGTAAATCTCGCCCCCTGTCTAGCCGACGATTCCACCAGTGCTCATGACTTCTCCTAGTCGAAACCCGATAGGGTCACCTAAGGGATTTGTAGAGTCAGAGATTCGACAATTGGCGCCGACCGTGGGGAAGACGGGCGCTGGATCACCGGCATCTTCGGCTTCATCGACAACGCACTCTCGTTGGAAACCATCGACTACGGCTCCGAACAATCCTATACGGATCGGATCTGTCGTGGTCACACCTCACTCGCCGGAATCACGCCCGGTATTCGAGGATCTGGAGAAAAGCGTCACCTTGACGTTCGGGAGCCTAAAATTCGTGACCAACCGGGACGGAATCCTCCACTTCTCGGATGAATCGGAAACTGAATCTGGAGCTGTCGACTCACGCTGTCATCTGGAGAAAAGCGGCGAGTCCATCCGCTTCAACGACAACGACTACCATACCCTCTCGACAGAGGAACCAGCAAGAATTCGAAGAAACTTTCGACCTACGCCTAGGACGCACGAGCCTCGATTGGCTCAAGTCTGCATGGCAGGATCGGAACAAGCCTCGGAAACAGAACACAGCGCGGCAGAGCGCAACATAATCGGCGTCTCACGGGAGTCCTGGAACCGAGCAAAGGAGGCTATGCGAACGAGCAAGCCACCCGCATCCGGGGCTTCACACGAAGACATGGTTGCCTACCACTATCACCTAGTGAGAGCAGCCACGACTATCAAGGACGCTCGAATAGACCTGGCCCGCCGAAGAAGAGCGGCGGACGAGTCGAGCCAAAGGCGAGCCGGGCTGTCCATAACACCCTCGGTTGGAACCCGACCCGCGAGGAAGGGACACGCATCTACATCCAGGAACAATGAGTCCCTAGCCGGAACCAGCAGATCGGTCACTCCTTCTCTCATGTGAGTCGACGACGATGGCAATGTCTACCCGCAAACTCCTGCCGCCGCGGTTCTGGCCGCAGCAACTTACATGCAGATGAACCAACCGACGGAAAGTGATCCTCGGGCGGAACAATATAAACAAGTGCGCAAGGGATTAGGGCTGGCGGCCGCAAGGCTTGCCGCTTATGATCGAAAGAAGGCCGCAGAGCAACTAGAGAAGGAACAGGAGAAGGAGAAGGACAAGGATAGGGAAGCATCCCGCAAACGTAGGAGTTCTTCGCCAAGAAGGGACAGGTCACCGCGTCGTGGTCGAGGAAAAGAAGCACGGCGCCGTGATGATAGTCGAAGTAGCAGCGAAGGCGGTCCGAGAGACAAGAGCTCGCGGCATCATAGCAGCCGCTCGCGAAAGCGAAGCAAGGAGCCAAGGAAGGATACTGACCGCGACCGGCCAGAGTAGGACGCGCGATCAGACCTTGCGCAAAAAAGGGTGGATAAGGCGAGGGCTTCGCGATATCGCGAGCGCTCCTCGTCTGGCTCCTCGGATGACGAAACCTATGGCGCTCTCTGCTTTGCCCGCAGTATCCATGAGGCGCCCCTACCCAAAAGATTCAAGCTTAGCACGGAAGTAACGAAGTACGACGGCTCACTCGAGCCCTCTCAATGGCTAAGCGATTACCTCACGGCAGTAAAATGCCAACGTGGGAATAAAAACACGGCTATGCAATACCTCAATTTGCATCTCGCCGGCGCGGCTCACAGTTGGCTGGAGAGACGACCAAAATCTTGCTACGCATCGTGGGATGATTTGCACCGCGATTTCTGCAAAAAATTTCAGTCGACTTACAAGAGGCCAGCCACCATTGAAGAACTGCGAGCATGCAAGCAGAAAAGTGGCGAATCCACCCGCGAGTACATCCAGCGATGGACTACGCTCAGGAATACCGCAGGAACCATTTCAGAAGAAGTAGCGATTGAAGTTTTCGCAAAAGGCGCCCGAAGAACGGCTTTCAGAGAAGAACTGGGCAGAGCCGCACCCAAGACTATTGGGGAGCTAATGAACATAGCCGAAAAATGGGCTAACGGAGAAGATGCGGTGCGCAATGAGAGGGCCTCATCACCTGCGCATGATGAAGACCGTCATAGTCGGAGGAAGAGGAGAAAATATTACGATCACGAAGACAGGGAGGAGTTGGTCGCAGCGGAATTCACGCGAGGCCGCGACTCCGGTCGCCGTGGGAATCGCGGGTGGAGACCAAAACCTGAAGAAAAATCACCCGAGGAAGACCTCGATAGATACTGCTCGCTACATCTATTTACAGATAAACGCACGGGCAAAACTAAGGCAACACACCTTCTTAAGGATTGCCGAAAGTTTATTGATATCTCAGAAGCACTCGCCAGGAAAAGAGCTGCACACACGCAAAATTACCCACCGCTTCCAGGAGGAGGCCACCAAGGATTCTAGCCGCCACAACCCCAACCTCCACCAGCAAATCCAAACATGGCATTAGCCGCGCTACCTGCACCGCCAGCTCAAAACTCCGGGGCCAACGCGTACCCGAATCCAGCAGGGCAACTCGCGATGATCCAGAAGGTATGTCCATCCCGCAGAGCTCAAAAGACTAACACAAGGCAATTGTGCATGGCCGTGCAGACACCGCCAACAAAAACAGAATACTTGAAGATGGCGGACCAGCCAATAACATTCTCGATGAAGGACCACCCGCCACGAGTCTATCGACCAGGACACGCCGCCCTTGTCATCCAAGCACAAATTGGAAACTACGACTTGGCCCGCGTATTCATGGATGGTGGCAGTGGCATCAACATTATATACGCGGATACACTCCGTCGGATGACCAGGAATTTGGACAGCCTCCAGGAATCAGAAACATCCTTCCACGGGATAGTTCCAGGAAAAGCAATCCGTCCACTCGGAACAATTAACCTAGAAGTTGTGCTGGGCACCAAGAGCAACTACAGAAGAGAATTCCTCGACTTCGAAGTTGTCGACTGGCCTTCACAGTACCACGCCATTCTTGGTCGAACACCGTCCGCCAGATTCATGGCAGTACCGCATTACGCCTACCTGAAGCTCAAATTACCTGGAGAACATGGCGTAATCACCATCGACGGAGATTTTCAGAAATCCAACAAATGTGACATTGAATTCAATGAGATCGCAAAATCTTTTGGGATGCAAGAAGAACTTCAAGAACTGGCAAAAACCACGGATCACTCCGTGATGCCCCTCACGAAGACAAACGCGCCTGAACTGGAGTTCAACGCTAACAACGACACCCGAAAGCATCAAGTGCACCCGACAGATTCTGCAAAAACAACGCTGGTTTCCACCACCCTTCCGCAAGCATAGGAAAGCGCGCTCGTCGAACTCCTCCGTGAGTACTGGGAAATTTTTGCTTGGCATCCATCAGATATGCCAGGAATACCCAGGGATTTTGCCGAGCACTCACTCGAAGTCTTTCCAGATGCCAAACCCATCAAACAAACTACTCGACGATTTTCAGAACCCAAGCAGAAGGCACTTGGAGAAGAAGTAAACAGATTGCTAGCAGCAAAATTCATCAGGGAGATCAAGATATCCACTTGGTTAGCAAACCCGGTGCTGGTCCCCAAAAAGAACACGGACATCCTTCGGGTATGCACCGACTACACGTCGTTAAACAAACACTGCCCCAAGGACAACTTTCCCCTCCCGCGAATCGACCAGATCGTGGACTCTACGGCAGGCTGCCAACGCCTCTCTTTCCTGGACGCCTATTCGGGATATAATCAGATCCGGATGAAAAAAGAAGACAAAGAAAAGACAACATTCATCACACCTCACGGTGTCTACTGCTACACGACAATGCCCTTCGGGCTCAAGAACGCAGGCGCAACATACCAGCGCTGCATGCAAAAATGCCTCGCCAAGCTCATTGGCAAGAACGTACAAGTGTACATTGACGACATAGTCATCAAGACTCGAGTTGAGAGCACACTCCTCGAGGATATTAGAGAAACATTCGATGCCCTCAACGCATACAGGATCAAGCTCAATCCAACAAAATGCGTCTTCGGCATTCCAGCAGGGAAACTCCTCGGGTACCTGGTATCCGCCAGAGGCATCGAAGCCAACCCAGAGAAAATACAAGCAATCTTGACAATGAAGGAGCCAACCAATCTACGCGGAGTCCAACAGCTTGCAGGGCGATTGGCCGCCCTGAGCAGGTTCATCGCACGATTGGGAGAGCAAGCGTTAACCTTCTACAAGCTGCTGAAGAAGACAGACAAATTCGAATGGACACCAGAAGCTAAGCAAGCATTCGCAGACTTAAAGCGATCGTTGCAAAGTAGGCGAGTTCTTGCAATGCCGCAAGAAAGGGAGCCACTCTACTTGTACCTAGCCGCCACAAACCAGGTCATCAGCACAGCAATCGTAGTCGAACGACCTGAGGAAGGCAAAGCGTACGGAGTTCAGCGACCAATCTATTACATTAGCGAAGTACTCTCGCCATGCAAGCAACGATATCCTCATTACCAGAAGCTCGCATACGGAGTTGTTCTTACAGCCCGAAAGCTCAAGCACTAATTCCAGGAGCACGCCATCACAGTGGTCAATGATGCGTCACTCGGGACAATCATGAACAACCCCATGGCATCCGAAAGAATAGCCAAATGGAGCATCGAGTTGGGCGCCTGGGACATCACTTATGCAGGGCGCAACGCAGTCAAATCTCAGGTACTCGTGGAATTCCTAAGCGAATGGACAGAACTACAAACGCCCGGACCACCTGAGTACACGAGCAATTGGATAATGTACTTTGACGGGTCCAAAAGAAACGAAGGAGCAGGAGCTGGAATTGTCCTCATATCGCCTCAGGGAGACAAGCTGCAATACGTCCTGCGATTAGACTTTCCACCAGATGATCCAGCATCGAACAACGACGCAGAATATGAAGCCCTGCTGCATGGGATGAAGATGGCAGTCGCCTGTGGAGCTACTCGACTAATGATTTACGGCGACTCCAATCTCATTGTGCAGCAGACAATGAAAGAATGTGATGCAATTGCTGAAAACATGGTCGCGTACCGCGACATGTACAATCTACTCGAAGGAAGTTTTAAAGGGTGCGAGCTAAAGCACATTGCAAGATCAAGCAATGAAGAAGCAGATAGGCTGGCAAACATGGGTTCCACAAATACACCCATACCACCAGGAATATATTTCGAACGGATGATCAAGCGATCGGTCAAAGTCAAGAAAGCTGCAGGAACACCCGCAGCGCCAGAAACAGAGGTCAGCCCGCAAGTCGCCATTATCGAGCTTACCCATAATATATCACGACAGGTTTTTTTGGTCGAGCCAGTCTGGACGCAGAAGTATCTCGACTACCTGATCAACAAACAGCTCCCGGCCGATCCACGCGAGGCTCGACAAATAGTGAGACGCAGCAAATCTTTTCGGGTAGTCAACGGAGAATTATACAAGCAAAGCATCTCGGGTATACTTCAGCGTTGCATCGCACCCGAAGATGGCAAAGAATTACTCCAGGACATCCACCAATTAGACTGCGGACATCACGCTAGCTGGAAAACAATCATGGGAAAGGCTTTCCGAGCGGGATTCTACTGGCTAACAGCAGCTACCGACGCAAAGGACCTGGTCGAACGATGCGATGCTTGTCAGCGATTCGCGCCAAGACCATATGCACCTGCTACGGAATTGCACATGATACCCATTGCCTGGCCCTTCGCACAATGGGGGCTGGACATGGTTGGACCACTACGCAAGTCCACACCGGGTGGGTATACACACTTGCTGGTCGCAGTCGACAAGTTCACCAAATGGATCGAGGCCATGCCAGTAACTTCGGCTAGCGCCCAGTGCGTCGTGAAGTTCCTCGACTCCATCGTATGCAGATTTGGTGTGCCACACGACATCATTACAGACAATGGTACAAACTTCACAGCAAAGGAAACGCAACAGTTCTGCGAGGAAAAGGGCATCAATTTCAAGTTTTCTTCAGTTGCCCACCCGCAAACGAACGGTCAAGTCGAAAGATCAAACGGCTTAGTTTCGGCCGGCATCAAGAAACGCCTACTCGATCGTCTACACCCGCCGCAGGACATTGGGCAGAAGAGCTACCCTCCGTACTATGGAGCCTCCGCACAACTCCAAACCGATCCACAAAATACACACCATTTTTCATGGTATACGGGGCAGAAGCAGTCCTTCCCGAGGATGTTAGATTCAGCGCCCCACGAGTTGTGGCTTACAGCGAAGAAACCTCCAACAAGGCACTCGCGGAAGATATGGATGCACTCGACGAGATGCGTGACATCGCGCTCGCAAGATCAGCCGTATATCAGCAATCATTGCGAAATTATCACAATCGCCGCATACGCCACAGAGCATTCGCGGTTGGAGATCTAGTGCTGCGGCTCAAGCAGAAGGAGGGACACAAGCTCGAGCCACCCTGGGAAGGACCCTTCATCATACACGAAGTCATCCCAGGCGGAGCCTACAGGCTGAAGAATCCGTCGACTGGAGGAATCTATTCCAATCCTTGGAATATCGCACACCTCCGCAAATTTTATCCCTAGGTTTACTTATTATCACAACAAATAAGGCTATACTAGCCACTCTTGTAGCCCGAATACATGACTTCTCAGTCATAGCAATAAAATACATGGTTTCTCAACCATATTTACTCGAAGATTATTTCTTCTTACATGCTAAATAGTTACAGGTACACACCCCATAAACACACGGGGGCTAAGCCTACAACTAAGCATCACAAGAAAATTCATACACACAAGGTTACACACCTTATAAACAGTTTTTTACAAGCTATACAGCATGACAGAATGTACGCATTCAACAATAAGTCATGGCGATAAGCATTCTCAGTCGCCAACACTCTATCTACTTCCTCAGATGTCAGTCGAATGATTTTCTCCGCTGCAGGACGAACATCATCGTAATGCGGAGAAATATCATCGATTGGCCCATCTGGGAGCCTAGCTACGGAGTTAAAATTTACTTCAGGATGCCATATTCGGACAAAGGAGAGAGCCACCACCGCGCCGCAAATCATCTGGTTGCGCACGCACTTGCGAATTTCTCCCTCTTGCCCGAAGAGCCCAAGGAGATACCTCCAATTTTCAGGACCCCTCTCAAGCGGGTAGAATGCAGCGTTTATCGCGATCAAGACCTCGTGAAAAGAACTCACGAGAACTTTTATCTGGGAGACACGGAACTTCAACGTAGCTAACACAAAACCTCGGCTGTGATCAGACAAAAAATTATTCGCATGAGGCCTTGAGCTGCCAGCTTCTTGAAGAATGTGGTTTTCCACCCACTGTTTTTCCTCCCTATCATCCGGCTTAACAACTGAAGAAAAGAGTACGTGATCAGATAAGGAAACAAGACAAAGAAAACTTGGGGGCTGTATTAATTACACAACAGTTCCCTAGCAAGGGAAGCCAGCTCGTCCATCACAAACTGTTCGTGTTCAGTCGCTAGTTTTTACTTGGACTTCGCCACATCGGCTACCCCACGCAACACTTTTAGTTTGCGCTTGCCATCGGCTACACGATCACGAAGACCCGTCAAAGACCCAACAGCTGCAACAAGTGGATCAGCTCGGGCAGCAAGTCCACCTGAGGATTCTGCGACAAATCCGGTAGCCTGGAAGAGTACAAGGAAAGAAGTAAGACGCCCTATTCGAAGTATCTCTAGTCGCACATTTGACGAATGCTCGGGGCTACTCCCATCGGGAGAGAATACACAAACTATCAGAAGCAATTTCCAGGCAAACATTTCGATTAAAGATAATACGGGAATACATCCCAAGGTTCATTACATTCAAAACAGAAAAGGAATACAAAACTACGAAGCTACAGTGGTACTCCCGCTAGCGGCAGTCGCCCCTCCTGTGAGTCGAGCAAATAGCTCAGACAGCTTCTGAGCAAGGATGGCGGCTTGCTCGCCAAAACGAGAGAGCCGTACCTTTTTGCCCGTGGAGGGGTCGACTGGAAGAGCCGAGTAGGCTTCCTCCAAACCGGTGACTCCATGCGCCAGCGCAAGCTGGATCGCAGTCTTTGCGCCAGACTCCGACTGGGCGACCGCGTAGGCATCCAAGAGATTGCTCTTCGAAAAGATCTTCAGCAAGTCGTCTAGTGCAGATGGAGGTGCAGCGTTGGCGAGGAAGCGACCGTGCAGTTGCGTCAACACATGAGTGGCATCGCCAATCAAGGAGCAAACTCCTTCGGCATGCCTCTTGAGTTGAGCAAGAGTGTCGGTTAGCACGTCTACCCGTTGGATCCCAGGGATCTCCAGAGGAACATCCAGAAGATCTGCAAAAGAAAAGAATGTCAAGACTTGGCAAGTTCAGCGGGATAAAAGATGAAATCACGAGAGCTTAAATTACTTACCCGCGAGACGCTCAGCAAGGGGACGGAGGAACGTGACAAGGTCAGCATCGGCCTTATTGCCAGCATCCTCTTGATCCTTTAGAGCTTTCCGCGCATCCGCAAGTTGCCTTTCAAGATCCTCTGATCGCATGCGGGAGGTCTCCAGTTCTTGTCGGATGGCCGCCAGATCAGCCCCCTGAGGGGTTACCCGCTCAGAGAGACTGCCCTTCTCGGATTCCGCGAATTCGAGTCGGGCTGCATAGAAACGCTTGTTAGAAATCATGAATTGAAGAAAGAATAGGAAGAAGAAAAGATGATAAGACTTACTCTTAAGGAGCTCGTTCTCGGTGCAGAGTCGACTGCGGTCTGATCGAAGCGACTCACATTCCGACTCGGCAAGAACAACTCAGCAACCAATCGCTGCAAGAGAGTCAACAAGCGACTACAAAAAATACAGAGGTAGAAGAATTAGAAGATATAAACTGGAGCCTGTACCCGATTGAATTCAATCGACTACAGCCTCGGGGGCTACTCCCATCGGGAGCAATGCCGTGCACCCGATAAAATCAAGAAGAAGAAAAAGACTTTGAGCCTGTAGCCCATCGCACGCGATCGACTACAGCCTCGGGGGCTACTCCCATCGGGAGCACTGTCGTGCACCCGATAAAAATATCATGATGAATGGCAAAGTTTACCTGGCCCGTGGCGCGGGAGAGGGGATCTACGGAGCTGTCCGTCACTTCTTTCGAAGCTGAAGTCCTGGCGGCAAAGCTAGGAGCCTCACGTTCCACAGTCGCCGCATGGGGGGCTGCGCTAGGAGAATTCTGGACAGTGCCAGCAGTGGGAGTCTCACCTGCAGCTCCTGCTCTATTCCTCTTTTTGGGAGGAACGGAAGAAGCATACCTGCGAGGACTGATGGTTTGCAAACTGCAGCAAATAAACATCAACATAGGTGCAAAGAAAAAAGTTCAACTAAAGGACAAGAAGAAGAACTTACTCATCATCTTCATCTTCATCCAGCAAATCCGCGTTCCAAGCGGGCGCGATTACTGGGAATGAAGGGGAAGGGGCGAGTGAGCGAAGTGGAGTCGCGGAGATAGGAGCCTTCCCAGGCGATTCTTCCAAGGAGTTATCCTTGAAAGTAGCCTCGTTATCATCCACCCGACGACGCTTGTGGTGATGAAGGCCGCCATTCGAGCCCTCCGCACCATCCGAAGAATCGTCCTCGGAGCTCGAAGAAGCATCGGCTACACTGGTATCGGCTAAGCCGTCCAGGTGACTCGCCAATAACTCCGAGGCGTCCTCTCCCGCAACTGGCGGGTAGCAGTTCGCCACTGCTAAGATCTACAAAGAAGGCAGAAGAAGGCAAGAAAAAAAATTCATTCGAATAAAGCTCAAAGCAAAGAAGAAAATAATAGAAGACAGGAAGGGTAAACTAACCGCGGCTGGTGGAGGTTTCGAAGCGTCAAAGGCTTCGACTAAGCAGTCGGGGAATTTCTCCCCCACCTTCAAACTAGTGATAGCCGCGATTTTCTTCTCGAACTCAACGTTAAAAAGCTCCTCGCGGCTCACTCGGCTAGGATCCTCAGAGCCTTGGTATTCCCACATGGTGGAAGGCCTTTGCTGCAGAGGTTGGATCCTGCGCTTCAGAAAAATACTCGCCAGGTGCAGCCCGTTGAGCACCACTCCAGCAGTTTGATCCCGGAGAGCGGACACCCTTGCGAGTAGGGGCGTAACAACCTGAGTTTCTTCGGCTGACAGCTTGTGCGCCCAGGACTTCCGCCTCTTCAAAACAGCGAACGGGTGGAATTCTACGATTCCACCCGAGCTGTTGTCGATGACGTAAAACCACTTTTTCCGCCAGCCTTGGGCGGAGTCGATGAAGTGCATACTGAAGTAGCTGCTCTCCAGTCGCGCTTGGATCCCGAAGCCACCTGTGCGTAGCGGCTCGCCAGGCTCGGAGTCCACCCGCGATTTCTCGCGGAAGATGCGAACTTTGAAGAGGGCCTTCCAGAGCGCCCAATGTGGGCGAATGCCAAGGAAGCATTCACAGAACACGATGAAGCACGATATGTGTTGCACCGCGTTCGGAGGAAGATCGTGAAGCTGTATGCCATAGACATACAGCAACCCGAGAAGGAAAGGATGGAGAGGGAAGGAGAGACCCCGAGACACGTGGTCCGCGAAGACCACGCGCTCGTTCGACTGCGGGTTTGGTACCTCTTCTTTCTTCCCGAGGCGCACCCGCTTATCAGCTTCCGCCGGCAGCAGCCCCTCCCGCTGCATCTCTTTGACGCTCTTCGCGGTGGTGTTGGGAGAACGCCAGTCGCCAGCTCGGGGCGCAGGTTGCGCTGAGACTTCTCCGGTTGCGGAAGTGGCAGCGCCACGTCTTTTGCCTCCAGCCATGGTTGAGAGCGCGAGCTTGAGCACGAGGAAGAAGATGGGCGCGAGGAAGGAGATGGATTGAAGACGAAGGCTGGGAAGTTTTTACCGCAGCGCTAAGTCCCGTATTTATACACGGAGCGGATCAGCCCCAGCCATTCGATGCGCTACGTGGCGCCTATCGCAGCCACCACGTGTGAAGATGAAACGAAGAGACGATGAAACGTTGTTCCGTGCCACGATCTTAACAGAAAATCGTGCGCATTTACTGCACCGTTCGCGTAAAAACCAGGAGCGACGTCTCGTTTCCCGGTCAAAAAGCTGACTAGGTGGGCCAGCCCATCTGCTACCACTCCTTCACGTCCCATCGGGAGGAGAAAAGTGCGCCATGACGTCATGGCACGCATCATCAAACTCAAGAACCTTCGAATGGAAAATTCAAACACGAAAACAGCTTCGTATGAAACTCCTTCAATTAAAGGCAATTCTTTTGCGAACAAATCATGGAGCAAGACCTCTTTAAAATAAGAGAGAACTACCCTATACACGAAAACTCTTTCGTACGGGCACAACAGTCCAAACATGAAAACTCTTTCATATGGGCATGACTCTCCTCAGTACGAAAATTCTTTCGATTGAATCTCAAACAATCACTCGGGTAGGAAGAACCTACCTCCATTCGCACATGATATTTTTTACATCATAAAAACCTGGATTGTTCAGCCGACTAGGCACATCCGGATGCCATATTCTTCGAATATGAAGGTAAGACCCAAAAAGATCTTTCTTAAGGGCCTGGAATCGCACTCGAAAGCTGCGTCCTCCTGTATGATTCCGTGTCAACAACACGAAGAAAAATCCTAGCGGACGCGCCGGGTACCCCCTTAGGTTAAGTTCGACTCGATAAGTCCACAACGGCTCAGTCGCAACAAACACCTTATCGGGTTCGAGTCGGAGGTCTCGAATCTGTGTAGGCCAGGAATGTTTTTGCCCTAGTCGCAATTAATTGGCCCTGATATCTCGGGAGAGCCAAGCTACTGTGCCGCATCCTTCTGCGATAAAAGCCGCAAAAACAGGCACCTAAGCTGCTCGACACTCGAGCATGAAGACTCGTTGCACAGGGAACACACCCTTTAAAACAGAAAACGACCAAGTTGGTTATCCATAAGAAAGGCGACCAAGAAAGGTTTGACCGTCTACTCGACTGGAAAAATCCCACTCGAGCAAACGCTCGGGGGCTACTGACGAATATATGGATCTTGGACCCTGCGAATAAGGACACCCCCTCTCAGGCCCAAGGTTGAAGGCCCAAGAAGAGGAGCCCTTGGAATACTCCAGAAGGCCCACGTGAAGCCCACCCACACTAACTTGCGGGTTAAGATAGGAAACATGTAACCGACCTAGTTAGAGTTCGAGTCCTCTCCGGGTAGGGTTCGAGACCTGGCCATCTATATAAGGCCAGGAGAGCCCCCCAGGGAAAGGACCAAGCAACACAGCGCCATCGAAACCTTGAACTCGAGATATTACTCTCGATTCGAGCACCACCATTGTAACCGATCTTTCCGCTAATACAGATCGACAAGTGGCAGGAGTAAGGGTTTTACCTCTACGAGGGCCCCGAACCTGGGTAAATCTCGCCCCCTGTCTAGCCGACGATTCCACCAGTGCTCATGACTTCTCCTAGTCGAAACCCGATAGGGTCACCTAAGGGATTTGTAGAGTCAGAGATTCGACATACGGTGTATATGCAAGCTTTTCGTGATGCTCTTACTGACTGTTCTTTGGAGGATCTTCGCTTCTCGGGTGATCCCTTCACTTGTAAGCGTGGACGAATCTGAGAACGCCTGGACCGAGTTGTAGACAATGGTGCATGGACGGTGATGCACCCGGGATCACTGATACGTCATAAACGTATCCTTAATTGCTGATGTTCCATGTTGTTTCCCACATGTTTGCTATACACTTTATGTCATTTTTATCGATTATACGGACTAAGATATTGACAAGATGTCACAGAGCCAGTTCCCTGTTTTCTTCTGTTTTTAGTTTCAGAAAAGTTTTTCTGGAAATATTCTCGGAATTGGAAAATTCGAAGTCCGGAGGTCCTCGAATTCCCGAAGGTTCCATGGAGCCCCGAAGAGACCCGGAGGAGGGCCACAGGGGGCCACACCATAGGGCGGCGCCCCCGACCACGCCATGGGGTGGTGTGAGGCCCCCATGCCTCCATCGCCTTTGCCCTTTCGCCTATTTATACCCCCTGACATATTAACCCTAAAAATATACCACTTCGTCCCGAGAAACACCCGAGGCCGCTGTCATCGTCATCTCGAGATCGGGAGGGTTCTGGAGATCTCCTCGGCACCCTGCCAGGAGAAGAATTCATCACCGGAGGGGTCTACATCACCATGGCCTCCTACAAAGTGATGAGTGAGTAGTTCATCCCTGGATTACGGGTCCATAGCAGTCCCTGGATGAATGTTGAATGCTATGTCTTCTGATTATCAATCTATCATGTTATCTTCATGCTTATGTTATTTATGATGTTGCATGCTCTCCGTTATTAGTAGATGCTCTGGCCAAGTAGATGCTAGGAACTCCATAAGGGGGTATTTATGCTGGATAGTGGGTTCATGCCTCCTTTGCATCTGTGCTCGAGTGACAGAAACGTGACGGATGGAGGATGTGTTGTTGCCATTAGGGAGGAAACAACGGTGTTTGCCTAGTTTACATTACACACTTTTCTTAGTGCGATAATCTGTTGCTAGAAACTTAATACCCAACGTTTGTTCGGATGATATTCAGAGGGTGGATTATTAGACATAGATGTAGTTGGATGACGGTCTATGTATTTTGTTGTAATTCCCGCATGAATCACATAGTAATCTTTATGTCTTGCATATGCACTACGGTGCATCCTTCATTTCTGTCAATTGCCCAGCTATAATTTGTTCACCACACATGTTATTTATCTTTCACGGAGAGACACCACTAGTGTACTATGGACCCCGGTCCATTTTCTCATTCTGATAATATACACACTGCTACCACTGCTTTCATACTGATGCTACTGCTTTCATACTATTTTCCTACTATTTTCCACACCATATGTTTAACCTCTTTGTGTTCAGCAAAACCGGTGAGATTGAAAACCTCACTGCTTCGTTGGGGCAAAGTGAATTGTTTGTGTTGTTTAGGTTCCACGTTTCTGCTGAACCGGTAGTGCGCCCTACCATGTCAGCTGCATCAACCTTTTGAAGTTACTCCTTCCTCCTAGGTCGATTAAACCTTGGTTTCTTTCTAAGGGAAAACTGTTGTTGTGCTCATCATACCTTCCTCTTGGGATTTCCCAACGAGTGCAAGACCTACACTATCAAGCTATTTTCTAGCGCCGTTGCCAGGGAGGAAGAGAATTTATGCAAGGGGAGTTCTTACAAAATCTTGCTAGTTGTCCTAATGCTAGTGCGCTGAATATGGCTTTCGCAAAACATATTACAAATGCTCTCATGCAAATTAGAGAGGATGAATTAAGATGTGAAGCCTCTATCCCTAGGAAGCTAGATGATGGATGAGAATCCATTATTGAAATGAAAGTGAATGATTTTGATTACAATGATCTATGTGATCTTGGTGCTAGTATCTCTGTTATGCCCAAGAAACTCTATGATATTCTTGATTTACCACCATTGGAACCTTGTTATTTGGATATTCGCCTTATTGATAATGTTAGAAATAAACCTTTGGGGAGATTTGATGATGTTCTTATCATGGTTAATAATAATCTTGTCCCTGTTGATTTTGTTGTCTTGAATATTGAATGCAATGCTTCTTGTCCAATTGTTTTGGGAAGACCTTTTCTGAGAACTGTTGGTGCTGTTATTGATATGAAACAGGGGAATATTAAATTTCAGTTCCCACTCAAGAAAGGTATGGAAAACTTTCCTAGAAAGATAATGAAGTTTCCTATTTATTCTTATTATTCTAACAAATTACAAGTTGGATGCCTCTTCACTTGAGAACACTTGATTCCGCTTTCCCGGGCCTAGCTAAAAGGCAGTAAAGAAAAACACTTCTTGGGAGATAACCCATGGTTTTATTTTTTGCTTTGTTTTTCACTGTTTTCTTTGAGTCAAGGTGTTGTATAATTATTTAAAAACTCCTTTGTATCTTTATTTTCATGTTTTAGTAGTGCCAAGTAAGGTTTCTGACGAGAATTGGAATTGGTTTTCGGATTTCTGCGCAGGAAACAGATTTCTGATGTCCACCGTAAAAAAATCGTATAAATCATAGAAAAATCAGAATGACCTGAAATTTCTTACGCTAACATTTAAAAGTATCAATAGCACTTTTTCCCTTATAGAACCCATGGATTTTTTTTATTGTTGCACTAACCCTCTAATGCGACTAACTATTTGAGTGTGGTGTGAAGGAAGTTTTCAAGGGTCAAGAGAAGAGGGTGATATATGTGATCGCAAGTGTGCAAGGTCAAAGTTGGGGATGCCCCAGTGGTTCATAAAAGCATATTTTAATAATACTCAAGCATGTAAGCTTGGGTATGCCCAAGGCATCCCTTCTTCATCAACAATCTATCAGGTCACTTCTAGTGAAACTATATTTTTATTCGGTCACATCATATGAAGTTTACTTGGAGCGTTTGTTTGTTTTTCTTTTGTTTTACTTTGTTTTATTTAGTTTTCCTTGCTTCAGTAATATAATTGGACCCTAGAATTCCTTTTTTGGGAGAGAGACACGGCCCGCTTTTTCGTTTGAATACTTGCTATGCTCGTATTCTTAGTTTTTTCCTCTAGTTACTGCGAAAATTCATGTTTACCTATTGTTTTCATTTCATCTCTTGTTCAGAGCTGTTAGTTTTAGTAGTGTTATGTGATTAATCTTATGTTTGCCTGTTTTAGAATTTAGAGAGTTTTTGTTAAAGCATGTTTTGTATGGTTCTTGTTGGGAAAAGAAACTGCTGCTTGTAGTAGAAATTATAACGGTGCAAGTAGAAG
This sequence comes from Alopecurus myosuroides, assembly GCA_028641055.1. Classification (NCBI taxonomy): domain Eukaryota; kingdom Viridiplantae; phylum Streptophyta; class Magnoliopsida; order Poales; family Poaceae; genus Alopecurus; species Alopecurus myosuroides. Next base: position 216,898,915 of record CM054060.1, read on the forward strand.
CTTGTATAGAAGGTGGCTAGAATTTTTCATATCATGCTAGATATTATTTTAATTCTAAAGCCTTGTGGTTATTTAGTAGCATGATTAGCCTCAAATATCTGAGAGTGTTTAATGTGCCGTTGAAAGAATCATGAGTTGTTCTTGTCATATTGAAGCATAAATTTGTGGTGTTCTCCTTTAAATGTTTTATTTGGTTGACTTTGCGCATGCTCACACCATGTTTATGACTATGAACCAGTCACTTATAGCCTCTATGATCATTTAGTTTTTGAACTTGTGGTACCACTTATGCTTTGATTAATGATGTTTATGTCGCTATGCATGATTATGGCTCTTATGCTCTCTTGATTTGCCGCTCCCGGTCTTTTGCTAGCCTCCACCTATACTGAGTATGAGCTCTACTGATGCATCCAACTCCCAAAAACCAAAGTTTTCCCATTGTGTCCACCGTACCTACCTACATGTGGTATTTAAACGCCACTCCAAAGTAAATTGCTCATGTGTTACCCTTAAAACTTTCAAAATTACTCCTGATTTGTGCTCCTGTTTTAGCTCATGAGGACGTAAATAGAGAATCTTTACCTTCCTTGTTGATTGGACTTTCACACCCTGGACTAGTGGCTTCATCCATTTATCCAATGATAGAAGAGCTGGCAGCGGGGTGCCCAGCCCCAAATTAATAACAACAAATTCTCTTCACTATTTTTGCCCCTGATTTATTAGTCAAAGCATAATTGTGTAAACAAAAGAGAAAGAGGGATGACCTTCTACCCATATGCGTCCTTCTATGGGAGCCGCTCTTGTGAAGTCTAGTTGGCTTGTGACGTACTGTATTTTCTGTTTACCATTCATTAACATAAGCATACACCTCTCTAAAAAATAGACACGCCTCCACGATATGTGATTGTTGGTAGGCACCGAGGATTCGGTTAGCCATGGTTTATGTAAGATGGATAGGAGGAGTGCCAAGATTTTTATACCTATGTTTAATAAAATAAAAGCTCTAACACATGAGTGATCCATGCTTCCCTCTGCGAAGGGCCTTTCTTTTACTTTTATGTTGAGTCTCCATATTCTAACTTTATGCACAGTTGAGAAAGCATAGTTGCCATTCTGAGTTTTATGAGCATTTGTCCCAGAAACATTATTAATTGATTCATGATGTGTTATTGCTTGTTCTCTAATTATTTTTTCTAGTCTTCCTCGTGAACTTTGAAGGTGTCCTAGCATTTATGTTTTGCCCCACTCTTAAGGACTAGCGAAATATCACTCTGCCATGTTTTCTCTATACTTGAAATAAACGTATATCTTTCGTTCCAGTGTTATTCATGATCTTTTATTTGTGTTACTTCTCATGATGCAAGGTGATTGCTATGCTTTATTATTAAAATTCTATTTATCATGCTTGTGTTGAAGTTCTATGATCTCAGCTTACTTATGCTTTTACATTATTGATGATCAAGTTTATGTTGGTAGAATGTCACCTCATAAATTATGTGTTTTTATCGTTTACCTACTCGAGGACGAGTAGGAACTAAGATTGGGGATGTTGATACGTCATAAACTCATCTCCATGTTGTTTTGATGTTGTTTCCCACATGTTTGCTATACACTTTATGTCATTTTTATCGATTTTCTCGACTAACCTATTGACAATATGCCAAAGAGCCAGTTCCCTGTTTTCTGCTGTTTTTTGTTTTCAGAAAAGTTGTTCTAGAAATATTCTCGGAATTGGAAAATTCAAAGTCCGGAGGTCCTAGAATTCCCCAAGGTTCCACGAAATCCCGAAGAGAGACGGAGGGGGCCACAGGGGGCCCACACCATAGGACGCCGCGCCCCCTGGCCGCGCCATGGGGTGGTGTGGGGCCCCCCAGGCCTCCATCGCCTTTGCCCTTTCGCCTATTTATACCCCCGACATATTAACCCTAAAAATATACCACTTCATCCCGAGAAACACCCGAGGCTGCCGTCATTGTCATCCCGAGATTGGGAGGGTTCTGGAGCTCTCCCCGGCACCCTGCCGGGAGGGGAATTCATCACCGGAGGGGTCTACACCACCATGCCCTCCTCCGAAGTGATGCGTGAGTAGTTCATCCCTGGACTACGGGTCCATAACAGTAGCTAGATGGTTGTTCTCTCCACTTTGTACCTCATGTTTAGATCTCGTGAGCTGCCTCACATGATCGAGATCATGTTTATGTAATGCTAAATGTTGTGTTTGCTGGGATCTGATGAATGTTGAATGCTATGTCTTTTGATTATCAATCTATCATGTTATCTTCATGCTTATGTTATTTATGATCTTGCATGCTCTCTGTTATTAGTAGATGCTCTGGCCAAGTAGATGCTAGTAACTCCAAGAGGGAGTATTTATGCTCGATAGTGGGTTCGTGCCTCCTTTGCATCCGTGCTCGAGTGACAGAAACGTGACGGATGGATGATGTGTTGTTGCCATTAGAGAGAAAACAACGGTGTTTACCTAGTTTACATTGTTTACTTTACACACTTTGCTTACCGCGATAATGTGTTGCTAGCAACTTAATACCCAACGTTTGTTCGGATGATATTCGGAGGGTGTATTATTAGACATAGATGCAGTTGGATGACGATCTATGTATTTTGTTGTAATGCCCGCATGAATCACATAGTAATCTTTATGTCTTGCATATGCACTATGGTGCAGCCTTCATTTCTATCAATTGCCTAGCTGTAATTTGTTCACCACACATGTTATTTATCTTTCACGGAGAGACACCACTAGTGAACAACGGAACCCGGTCCGTTTTCTCATTCTGATAATACATACACTGCTTCCACTGCTTTCATACTGCCGCTAGTGCTTTCATACTGTTTTCCTACTGTTTTCCACACCATAGGTTTAACCTCTTTGTGTTCAGCAAAACCGGTGAGATTGACAACCTCACTGCTTCATTGGGGGCAAAGTGAATTGTTTATGTTGTGTAGGTTCCATGTTGCTGCTGAACCGGTAGTGCGCCCTGCCATCTCAGTTGCATCAACCTTCCGAAGTTACTCCTTTCTCCTACTGGTCGATTAAACCTTGGTTTCTTTATGAGGGAAAACTGTTGTTGTGCTAATCATACCTTCCTCTTGGGATTTCCCAACGAGTGCAAGACCTGCACCATCAATCACGTATTCAACATCTGGACTATATGAAATCAGATCACCGTTCGATACTGCTTAACACCAATTTTAAGGTCTTTCCAACTCATCATACATAAAAAATGTGACCGTTTGAGGCAAAGTGGTTACAGGAAGATGATTTTGATCATGTCGTTGAACAAGCTTGGACAGTAGAAGGGAGTGTAACAAACAGTGACGCGTTGGCCAAACTGGGGCACATGCACACAACGTTACATGCATGGGATAGTAATTTTCCAAAATAGCCACAGAAAAGCCCAGCAAGAACTAGAGGTAGCTATGTCGGGTCCTATGACTGACGAGAATGAATTTATTGCAAAGGAAAAGGCTAATCTCATAGAGCTTTTACTAGAACAAGAGGAAGTGCAATGGATGCAAAGATCGCGTGTTAATTGGCTGCATCTTGTAGAAAGGAACATTTCTCTCTTTCACAACTATGCAACGACAAGGAGAAAATGAAACTATATATCAAGGCTAAAGGATAATGATAATGAGTGGGTTGAAGGAATTGATCTCCTTAAACCCTTTATTCTAGAATATTTCTACTCTTTATTCACTTCCAAAGTACATCATGTTGATCCGACCTTATTGGAGAAGGTGCACCCAAGGGTGACTTCGGCTATGAATCATAACTTATGTGCTCCTTTCTCAGTGGGACATGTAAAAAAGGCGGCCTTTAGCATCGTAGATTTTAAAGCTTCTAGACCAGATGGCTTGCATGCGATTTTCTATAAAAAAAAATTGGAGCCTTTATGGACACGAAATTACTAAACAGATTTTGCAATCTGTCAACTCATGGATTATTCCGGAAGGGTGGAATGATACGACCGTGGTTCTCATTCCGAAGGTACAAAATCTAGAACTTATTACTCAGTTCCGCCCAATAAGCATGAGTAATGTTATCTACAAAATTTTATCAAAGATGTTGACTCTACGTTTGAAAAAAATCCTTCCTAACATTATCTCTCCCATGCAAAGTGCATTTGTTTCTGGTCGTCTTATTACAGATAATGTTCTTGTTGCCTACAAGAGTATGCAAACTGTATAAAAAACCCAGTCAGGTTCAGGATTATGTGCTGCAAAACTGGATATGCATAAGGCGTATGACAGAGTTGAGTGGACGTTCCTGGCAAATATTTTGCGGAAGCTGGGGTTTTCTGAGAAATGGATTACTTTGATGATGGCTTGTGTGATGTTAGTACGGTCTCAAATCAGATTCAATTCAGAAGATACAGATATGTTTTTACCTTCGAGAGGGCTTCACCAAGGGGACCCGCTATCACCGTATTTGCTCCTGTTATGTGCAGAAGGTTTATCCTCCCTATTGTTGTTTGAATAAGAAGTTGGTGGAATCGATGGTGTAAGAGTGTGCAGAAATGCACCATCAGTCTTGCATTTACTTTTTGCTGATGATTCCCTTATCCTCACGAAAGCTGATATGACTAATGCAACTTCCCTACAACAAGTGTTGGATAATTATTGTGCAAACTCGGGGCAATTGGTGAGTCTTGCAAAATCAAGTATTTTTTTGCTCTCCCAATACTAATTGTCACATCCCTGTTTTTAAGCACTTGTATAATAGTATTTTAGCAAGTCTCTTAAGACTTTTGTAATGAAATTAAGTGGACAACATGATGTGTAGTAATGTTAATCTATGCAATATTAGTGGTGTGTTTCTTTTCACTCACTTGAGGAGTTTTTCTCCTAAGAAACACATTGCTTTATAATTGTTTTCCTATGTTTTCCACTAAGGTTCTTAAGAGATTATTTTTCAAGGCTTGAGGTGACCTTTGATTTCAACTTAAAAAAGTGTTATTGTTGATTTGGAATCAACTTGAACTTGAGATAAAATTATTTGGAAAAGATTCCATTAGATTTTCCAATATAATTTTTGCCCTGAAAAACAGCCAAGTAGCTGTTTTCAACCCTTGTTTTCCATCACAAGGATTATCCAATTAGGGATTTTCTTTGATCAAAACTACTCTCTGATATGAGTACAACAAAACTACACTCTTGGAAAAACCTACAAAGAAAATTAACACACAATGCCAAGATGGTTTTTGAGCCATCTTGTTAAGACAGAAATTTGAGCATTTTAAAAACAGAGAATGTACCTACTTTGCCATTTATTTTCAGAGCCATAAACCCATCATTTTTCAAAACAAATGGTTGGATCTGAAACTTGGATAGTTGTTCTTTGCTGAGCTTTTTAAATCACTCCTTTTAGAGCTGGTTTGCTTGGTGAAAACAAGCCCAACTTTTGCTATCTCTGTCTGCTTTTCCAGCACTTAGAAAAATTCAGAAACACTGCCTAACTGAATTTTTCTGACAGAACAGTGAATACACTTTTGGACTTGATGATTTTAGCCTTTGTGCACTGATCCAAGCCAGGCCACCTTGCCAATTCGAAAACCATGTTAGTAACCTTCTAGAAGGTGGCATTGGATCCCATTTTGGCTGGCTAGGAAGAGAGAAATATGAGGTGGCATTTGACTAATGTGTGATGTCATTAGAGTGGTTGAAATAGTGTTATTCTTTTTCTTTTACCCATACCTTGGCCCTTGCTGTGGCTTAGCTCACCATATGGTACTGGCTTGACCCCTTGGAGCCTATTGGAAGCAAGGCCAACCGTGGAGGAACCCCAAAGGGCAAGGGCATGCCCATGCCAAGGTACCTGAGCACCCCACCATTGGCCTCGTGCCTACAAAGCCCTAGTGGCCAAACCCTCTCGCCAGCACACTCTCCTCACTCCACTCACCCACCCCATAGCCCTCTCGGTTGCTCGTTCGCTCTGTGCGAGCGAGGCGAGCCGCGCCCATTCCCAGACCGAGCAGATCGGGCTCGAGGTGGCAGCCGCGACCACTGCCTCTCCCACCCTCGTTTCTCTTCCTTTGCGACCCCCTGGAGCTAGCGCACCTCCCTGACATCCTCCTGCCCCCTCTCGTTTGCAGGTTCGTCGCCGTCGTCCTCGGAGCCGCCGCGGGACGCCGTCGAGCCGCCGCAGTGCACACTCGTCGCCATCACCCGTAACCGCGCCACAGCAACGCCCAGGCCACCCTCCTTCGACCCCGCACCGTCCCTTTGCTTCTCGCGAGCCCGAGGTGAGCGAATCCCCGTGCCTGTGAGGTGTTCGTCCGCGGTTAAGAGAGAGAGAGAGAGGAGTGACGCGGGGAGGAAGAAAGAAGAGGAGCCGTCGATCTGCGGATCGACGGTCACCTTTGAACGCGGCGTTTCGCGCGCGCGCGCGCGCAGGCGGGCTGTGCTGCGTGCTAACTGGGCCGCGCGCTGCAGATCTGGCCCGTTGGGCAGTTTTCGGTTAAAAACAAAAATAGCAATATTCTGGCAGATTAACTAGGGTCTATCTTTAGGCTTAGAAAAGGTAGCATATAAATTTATTTTACCTTGCTAATTTTTGTGCTACTATACATACAAAATTGCAACCATATCCCACTGGCAGAAACTTGTTTTGAGTTTTTATGATTTTTAAAAAAATCATATGCCAGACAGTACCCTAAAAATTGAAATGAATATAACTTCAAAAATACAAAACATTTTTGAGCAAACTCAACTGATTTGGAAAGCCCTTTCAAATACCTACCAGTAGAATTTTAGTTTGCATCAAGGTGAGTTACCATTTGGAAATGCCATCCATTTTGGTAAAACATCAGTGGGCTATTCCATGATTTTTAGAGGGAGTTTGGGATATTATTTTTGAGTGAGGCAAGTTGGAGAGGCTTTGTAGTGATAAGGACTATCACATCCTAGAAGGATTTACTGTTTGGAGCAACATAAAAATTTAGAGAGGCAGAACAAGTTTTGGTTATTTTTCTGTCTAGATTTTTATTCTAGATCTTGCTTTTTATGTTAATGTTGTGAAGTGCAAATGTTGTGTTCTTGCTTGTTATGTTGTTTTACATTGTGGTTATGATGTATACAAGTTATTTGAACATGTTAGAATAAATGGTTTGAATGGTAGCATTTTGGAACTAGTTTTCCATGCATAGGTCTTGCTAATAGCTAGATTCTTATGTATGTTTTGAGTAGATCTTTAAATGAATTTTTAGGCTAGTTGCTAGATTGTTTTCCATGGAACCAGTACCACTTAGGTACTGTTAGTTTGTTTATAGCACCTCTGGATACTTGGTGCTTGTGTTTGAAATAGGTTTAAAATAGAAATGCTTAAGGACTAGATTTCACACTAGGAGATTCATGTATGTTTTTGTGTCTTGTTTTCCACTAGGGAAAAATATGACTTTTTGGTATTGAAACCAGAGGATGAAAAGTACTTGTGGCAGTATTTCCTTAGGATATTCACCTCTGATAGATTTCCTCTTGAGAGCACAAAAGCATGAGTAGCACTTGGATGACTAGGAATTAATCTCCTCACATGTGTAGCTTTTAAGCATAGTTTTTCCTTGTTTCCTAGCTATGTTTTTATGTTATTTTTGTGAGATCCAGTAGCATTTATGGTACTGGTTAGAGGGGTATTTTGCCTCTGAAAGCTTGCACACTTGTGCATAACAGTAGCTAGTGTAGTCTAAACTAGTCTAGTAGTTTTCCTAAATTTTTCTACTAGTATGAGTAGGAGTTTTGGGTGCTTGTTTGTTTGTTTTGAGCACTTTTACAAAAGTGACCAGAGGCTTATTAACCTCTTGGTGAGCATATTTGCTAGTGGAACACCCACTGGTATGTTTGCCTCATGATGGAAAATAGGTTTGACTAGTTGTCATGAGCTTATTTCACCACTTGGGTATTTTAGCAAATTATAGGTGCTAGCCATAGAGATTGTTGTGGAGTTTGTTAGGCATCAAAATGTGTTTTATATGACACCCTACTGTATAGAAAACTTGTGCTTTACCCCACTGGTCCATGGTGTTCTTAACTAAGAATCATGGTTTTGGCCACATCTAAACACTAGGAAAAAAGCAGACTTTTCAACTATAGTTTTTATGTCAATTTTTCTTAAGGGAAAAATTGAGAACCTTGTGTGATACTTCTTGATTGCTTGCTGTATGTATTGCTTGTAGCATTGTTTGTCTTGTTGGTTCTGAAAGTGTGTCCTTATTTCTTTTTACGACGTTAGAAAACGAGGAGGAAGGAATTGCTGAAGAAGGGTATTGCAACTCCTGTTACTTTCAGGATCAGGACCATCACTTGTACCAAGGCAAGCCATCCTAATGCTTGCTGTATCACTACTTATCATTATCTATCATGCATGCTTTTCACTTCTGAAGTTTTTACAAAACTATACCTTCAAAACTATTTTTGTGTGAATCCTACTACTACTATTAATACTACTAGTATAAGGACTCATAATCATAGTCAACTTGGTATTACCAAGCCCTTAGACACTAAATGGTATATAAATACCATACACCTACTTAAAACTTGAGTTCTTAAATGAACTAAATAAAATGTGTTTTTGTAAACAAATGCCTTATGGAAGGAAAAACCCCGGAGGAAGGGTGAGACCCTGTCTGCCGGAAGGATTGTTATGATGGGAAATTTTATGAGAAATGTTTACAAAAGACACATAACCTAGTCTTCGCTGGACAACCATTATCGTACTGCCACTATACCCCAATATGGGTAGGGGCTTGATTAAAAACTTGTTAGGGTTAGTATTTGTGCTATCTCAAAGGCTATAGGGGATTGGATCCTCCGAACCGAAATGTCGCTAGGAGTGAGTATACAGGACATCTAAAGTGTGGGATTAATTTTCCCTCCGGATGCAGCAGTTGGGTCTCCTGATTGAGCGGTGTGTGACATGGCTTGCCAGGGAGGGAAACCCCAATTGAAGAGATAGTCATGTACTAGCTTGTACAGAGTGGATAGTCAAGACCAGTTATCTGATGTTCTCATAGGTTGGGAACAGTCCATGGTTGTTTCATGGCGGACTCTGGATCTAGTGGAAATGTGTACACCTCTGCAGAGTAAAACTATTTCGAGATAGCCGCGTCCTCGGATATGGACGGTTGAATGGCCATGTAGCTAGTATTGTGTCAACTTTTCAAAAGAGGTTTTGAAGGAAGGCTTTTGTACCTGAGAGGTACTATGGAGGAATGACTTGGTATCTGCGAGATACCGATGAGAAAGAAACTATCACTAAAAGTTTCTGAAAAGAAAAACTTTCTTTTCCAAAAGAATTATAAAACCTCCAAGATATGTGATATCTACGAGAGCAAAACTACCTTACTTTAAATGATTTTGTTTACAAAGAGGTAAACTTGAAGAATCAATCATGGCAAATCTTTTATCTGTCATGGGTAGCTGAACCATATGTATGGCCTACCCACTCCACCAAATAAGCATGTATGCATTATTGTAAGCTAATAAAGGATGTCTTGTTGAGTACATTCAAATGTACTCATTTGGTTTCGCCCCTGGTATCTACTTATCAGACTACGAGGAGCCACCACAGGAGGAGTACTATGAGGAGGAGTTCTACGCTGATGGCCCTGCGAGTTAGGATCGTCTCCCAGTCAGCAGCCTGTAGGATGAGGCGTGACTCGGGTTCTACTACGCTATGCTTATCGTCTTCCGCTGTGTTTACTTTGAATGTCTGTCCTGCGTGACAGTTATCAAGAACTTGGTCATGTGACCATTTATGTAAGACTTTATATTCGTGTAATGGATGATGTATTCTGTATGCCAACTACGTATGTTGTTCACGACTGGTTCTTCTGGGATCGTGAATGAATGCATATGAGGGGTTCTGGACCTACCGGTCTGGGGCCTCTACAAAGTTGGTATCAGAGCCATCCTGACTCTAGGAGACCTTAGTTAGCATGGACGTTAGTGTATACTCCGATAATCTAAGTTGCTAATACAAAAAAAATTGGATATATGACTAAGTATAAAACTATTCCCTATATCCCACCACCTCTCTGGGTTAGACTCTACTTGCATTAAGGTTATTTCTTGCATGAACCTAAAACTTTGCACACTTGTATCTAACTTAAGCTATACTTAAAATTTTGTGTAGATGGACGTGGACATCACCATGGCTTTTCAGTTGGGACGTCCACGTGGCGAGTCTTTCCTTTTCGAGGAGAGGCTAGTATCTATGGCTACTGTGTTGGGACGCCCACTTCCGGAGCTGCGAGGAGGACTAGTTGTCGGGGCACCTCTGGAGGGAGACTGGTACGCGGAGGTCACTATCCGCGCACCTCTGGCTAGCCCGACAGTGGAGGCCTACGTGTACCGTGCTGTTGATCGTTCTTGGAACGAGGCTGCGGTGCGCGTGATACAGGAGTCAGTAGCACGTCTGGCGCACATCGGGGAGTATATGTTCATCGGTTCCCGGTTCGAGCTGATTGGGAGACGTGATGAGGATGGCATACCACTTCCTGTTGAGCCAGACTTTACCACTGTTGGTCCACACTTGGACGAGATGGAGATTCTGTTACACCGCACTCAGACCAGGCTAGACGACCAGCGTCTTGACACCCAGCACGGCATATTGGTGCACCACACACTGATAGCCGAGACTGACGAGCTGAGGGCTGAGCTTCACGACAGCCAGGAGGAGAGTGGAGCTCTGGCTCAGCAGTTGTCCCAGCTGAGGGAGCAGTTGGAGGCCACTACCGCGAGGCACCGTGCCTTACGGAGGCAGCTGAGGGCCACCCGCCTTGGCCGTGCACGCCTCACCACTAGACTGACGGCCCTGGAGGGGGCTAACGCCGTTCTGCGCGGCAGGCTTCAGATAGCTCGTGATGACATAGCCACGAGAGACGCTGCCGTAGAGGAGCTGGAGGAGGAGGCCGCAGAGCTCCATAGGGAGATTGAGGATCTTCTGCCTATTGAGGATGTTCCCTCCGACTTAGAGGGGATGGATATGAGCGAGGCTAGCGAGCAGGATGATGATGACCTGTTTGACGAGGAGGAGGAGGACCCTGAGGAGCGTATCTTCGACGTTGGGGACAGCGACGACTCTGTGTAGTCGCTGCCTTCTCACCCTTAGCACATGGTGCTGGTCTAGATACTAGTTAGGTATGCTAGATCGTTTTGCTAGATAGTTGCTAGTAGTAGCCTTGCGATGACCCCACCAATCGCACCCCCTGTAGCTCGATGAAGCCTTCCTTGTATGATATGGCTTGTGTGTGTGTGTGTAATGTAAGGAACTCTGTTTAATTATGGTGATGAATGAAATGTTTGGCTTGGTTTTCTGTTGATTGTCACTACTTTGCGTTCATTTCATTCAAGTTTGCGACTGCCCCGCTCTTGTTTTTGAAACATATCGCTAGTATTCCTTTTGTTTAATTATTAAGGTACTGGGTTTTCAAAAACAAGAATTTATTTCTTAGACTTACACATGTTTCACTTCAGCATGGCACCCCGTCGCGAACCCCCACCGCCACCACCACCCACAGTGGAGGCGCTGTTGGCCCTGCTGATGGAAGATCGCCAGGCCAGCCGAGATGAGAGTGCAGCTACCATTACCGCTCTGCAACAGCTAGCTGCTGCCGCCAACAACAATGGCAATGGCAATGGAAATGGTGCTCGCTCGAGGCTGAGAGACTTTCAGCACACCAACCCCCCAGTTTTTACCAGGATTGTGGAGCCTCTCGATGCTGACGACTGGCTCCGCACCATTGCAAACAAGCTGGAAGTCGCTTCGGTTGATGAGAATGATAAGGTCCTGTTGGCCTCCCATTTTCTCGCTGGTCCTGCCAGGACTTGGTGGGAAACTACGCGTGAGACTGTTGCTGCTGGTCACGTGTTCACCTGGGAGGAATTCTCTGCAAGGTTCCGCAAGTATCACATTCCCCAGGGAATGATGGCACTTATGCGTGAGAAGTTTCTGAATCTGAAGCAGGGAAGTATGCCGGTGTCTGAATACTGGGAGAATTTCACTACTCTGTCCCGGTATGCACAGGATGATATTAATACTGATGCTAAGAAGAAGGAGAGGTTCTTAAATGGGCTGGATGATGAGCTCCAGTGCTCTCTAGTAGTGGTTCCATTCCAGGATATGGAGACCCTTGCTAATGCCGCTATGGTGCTGGAGCACAAGCGGAAATCTGCTGATGATAACCGCAAGAGGAAAATGACTGCTCATGGAGGACCTAGTGCTCAGAGGACTCGCAACACTCCGTATGCGAGGCCACCAACCCACAAGGCGCCTGCTTATGCACCCCGCCCCAACCACAACTATGCACCAAGGCCCAACAACTACAATCACCCTGCACCGTATGCACCAAGGTACGGAGGAAACAGCTATGGTGGTAACCATGGTAATCACTCTGGGAATAATCATGGGAACCGCTATGGAGGTAACAATGGAGGAAATGGGAACCACACCAACAATGCTCCCAAACCAAACCCAAGCTCAAAGCCTTCTGGAGGTTGCTTTGCCTGTGGCAAGGAGGGTCACTTCGCTCGCGAGTGCCCCAACAAAGCTACTGCTCCAGTCCAGCCTGCTGCAACCAAGATGAACCATGGTCCTTCCACTGGACGACAGAATAGGATGAAGGGACACCTGAACCATATCAATGCTGCAGAAGCTCAGGAGGCACCAGACATGGTGATGGGTATGTTTCCTGTCAACTCGGTACCAGCCGCAGTACTGTTTGATTCTGGTGCATCACATTCCTTTGTCACTAAACCGTTTGCTGAGAAAAGTGGTATGAAGCATTCCCGTATGCACAACCCTATGTTAGTACAAATACCTGGGGATAGTACTAAAGCCAACCTAATTTGCAATGAGGTACCAGTAGAAATTCAAGGGAAAACTTTTCATGCTAATCTTATAGTGCTGGGATCCAAAGGGATAGAAGTGGTACTCGGTATGAACTGGATGGCCAAGTATAAGGGAGTTATCGATTGCACTAAGAAATCTATTGAAATGATCTCAGAGGATGGGGAAAAGGTTGCATACACTGCAACTCGACCCTCGTCACAAGTTCACTGCCACACTGGTATAGCCCAACCTGCCCTTGAGGAAGTCCCGGTAGTTTGCGAATACCCGGATGTTTTTCCTGAAGAATTACCCGGTATGCCCCCTGATCGGGATATCGAGTTTGTGATCGAGTTAGTGCCCGGAACTGGACCCATAGCACAGAAGCCATATCGGATGAACCCGAAGGAATTAGATGAGTTGAAGACTCAACTGGAGGACATGTTAAGGAAGGGATTGATTCGCCCTAGTGCATCGCCCTGGGGATCTCCGATCATTTTTGTGGGAAAACGGGACGGTACCACTCGTTTATGTGTGGACTACCGCAAGTTAAATGATGTTACCATCAAGAACAAATACCCGTTGCCCAAAATTGAAGACTTGTTTGACCAGTTGAATGGGGCTGTAATCTTCTCCAAGATTGACCTTCGGACTGGTTATCATCAATTGAAAGTCCGTGATACTGATATCCCAAAGACTGCTTTCACCACTCGTTACGGACTGTATGAATACACCGTAATGTCCTTTGGTCTAACCAATGCCCCTGCCTATTTCATGAATCTCATGAATAAGGTATTCATGGATTTTCTAGACAAGTTTGTCGTGGTGTTTATTGACGACATTCTTATATATTCGAGGAGTGAGGAAGAACACGAAGAACATCTGAGACTTGTGCTCGGAACACTTCGTGAGCATCAATTGTATGCTAAGTTTAGTAAATGTCAATTCTGGTTGACGGAAGTCGGATTTCTTGGACATGTAGTATCTGCGGGAGGAATATCTGTTGACCCTGCTCTAGTTCAGTCTGTGGAGAAGCGTGCTGCTCCGACCAACCAGACTGAAGTCAGATCCTTTCTGGGTTTGGCAGGATATTACCGCAAGTTTGTTCAGGGATTCTCGAGTATAGCCAGGCCCCTCACCCAGTTGCTCAAGAAGGATAGCAAGTTCCTATGGACGGACAAGTGCGAAGAGAGTTTCAATGAGTTGAAGCACCGACTGGTGTCTGCCCCAATCCTTATAATGCCAGATGTCACCAAGAATTTCGACGTATATTGTGACGCTTCTAAGCTTGGTCTTGGAAGCGTGCTTATGCAGGAAGGGAAGGTGATATCTTTCATATCCCGCCAGTTGAGACCCCACGAGTTGAATTATCCTACTCATGACTTAGAGCTTGCTGCCGTTGTTCATGCTCTCAAAACATGGCGGCACTTTCTTATGGGAAGAAGAGTGGAAATTTACACGGATCATAAGAGTTTAAAGTATATCTTTACTCAACGTGAGCTCAACATGAGGCAGCGCCGCTGGATTGAGCTCATTAAAGATTACGATCTGAGTATTCATTATCACCCGGGAAAGGCAAATGTGGTTGCAGACGCTCTTAGTCAAGAGCCGGCCTCCCTAAATGCTATGATTCTAGTAAGGCAACCCGAGTTGTGGAAAGAGCTGGACCAGCTTGGCATTGAAGTGGTCAGCTATGGCATGTTAGACGCCATAGAGCTTAAACCGACCCTGGTTGACCAAATCAAAGAAGCGCAGAAAGGCCAGAAAAGTATTGATGGGATTAAAGCCCGCATGGAGAAGGAAAAGGTTGCTGGGTTTACCATCGATGCTGATGGGGGATTATGGTATGAAGGCCGTATTTGTGTTCCCTCTGAATCTGATCTCAAGCAGACCATCATGGTCGAAGCTCATGAGACCATGTATTCTATCCATCCTGGAGGAACAAAGATGTATCAAGACCTGAAAGAGAGATTCTGGTGGCATGGAATGAAGCGAGAGATTGCTTCATTTGTAGCCAAGTGCCATGTCTGCCAGCAAGTAAAAGCCGGGCACCAGCGTCCCGCTGGATTGCTCCAACCATTGCAAGTGCCTGTTTGGAAATGGGATGAAGTGGGAATGGACTTCATCACTGGACTTCCTAGGTCCAGTCGAGGAAATGATTCTATATGGGTTGTCGTGGACAGGCTCACAAAGGTTGCTCACTTTATTCCTGTCCGGACAACCTATCGTGGAGATCAGCTTGCGGATCTTTACATTTCTCGGATTGTCAGCCTACACGGAGTCCCAAGCAGGATTGTATCTGATCGAGGTACACAGTTCACATCTAGATTTTGGAAGAAGTTGCACGAGAGTTTGGGAACCAAACTAGCTTTTAGCACAGCATATCACCCGCAGACTGATGGACAAACAGAGCGTGTGAACCAAATTCTGGAGGACATGCTCCGTGCTTGTGTGTTGTCCTATGGAATTAAATGGGAAGACTGTCTGCCCTTCGCAGAGTTTTCTTACAACAACAGTTATCAGTCTAGCTTGCAAATGGCCCCTTTTGAAGCTCTGTATGGACGTAAATGCCGTACACCTTTAAATTGGACTGAGACTGGAGACAGTCAGGTTTTTGGTGTGGACACTTTAAAGGCTGCAGAAGAGCAAGTCCAACTTATTCGGGAACGTTTAAAGACAGCTCAATATCGTCAGAAGAGTTATGCTGATACGAAGCGTCGTGATGTCTCTTTCAGCATTGGAGATTTCGTGTACCTTCGTGTTACGCCACTCAAAGGGATGCAGCGTTTCCATGTCAAAGGAAAGATGGCCCCCAGGTATATTGGCCCTTTTAAGATCTTGGCACGTCGTGGCGAAGTTTCTTATCAGTTAGAATTACCTGAGGAGCTATCTGCTTTTCACAATGTTTTCCATGTGTCATTGCTCCGGAAATGTCTGCAAGTACCGGAGAAAGATCTCTCGTATCAAGACGTGGATTTCAGGACCATTGACATAAATGATGATTTGACTTATCGTGATAGACCCCTGCGGGTTCTCGAGGAAATTGTGCGTGCTACCAGGAGGCGGGCTATAAAATTCCTTAAGATTCAGTGGACCAATCACTCTGAGGAAGAAGCTACCTGGGAGCGTGAGGATGATATCAGGAAGGAGTTCCCTGATTTTCTTAAAGCCTAGACCCGCGAATCTCGGGACGAGATTCTTTTAAGGGGGGGAGATTTGTCACATCCCTGTTTTTAAGCACTTGTATAATAGTATTTTAGCAAGTCTCTTAAGACTTTTGTAATGAAATTAAGTGGACAACATGATGTGTAGTAATGTTAATCTATGCAATATTAGTGGTGTGTTTCTTTTCACTCACTTGAGGAGTTTTTCTCCTAAGAAACACATTGCTTTATAATTGTTTTCCTATGTTTTCCACTAAGGTTCTTAAGAGATTATTTTTCAAGGCTTGAGGTGACCTTTGATTTCAACTTAAAAAAGTGTTATTGTTGATTTGGAATCAACTTGAACTTGAGATAAAATTATTTGGAAAAGATTCCATTAGATTTTCCAATATAATTTTTGCCCTGAAAAACAGCCAAGTAGCTGTTTTCAACCCTTGTTTTCCATCACAAGGATTATCCAATTAGGGATTTTCTTTGATCAAAACTACTCTCTGATATGAGTACAACAAAACTACACTCTTGGAAAAACCTACAAAGAAAATTAACACACAATGCCAAGATGGTTTTTGAGCCATCTTGTTAAGACAGAAATTTGAGCATTTTAAAAACAGAGAATGTACCTACTTTGCCATTTATTTTCAGAGCCATAAACCCATCATTTTTCAAAACAAATGGTTGGATCTGAAACTTGGATAGTTGTTCTTTGCTGAGCTTTTTAAATCACTCCTTTTAGAGCTGGTTTGCTTGGTGAAAACAAGCCCAACTTTTGCTATCTCTGTCTGCTTTTCCAGCACTTAGAAAAATTCAGAAACACTGCCTAACTGAATTTTTCTGACAGAACAGTGAATACACTTTTGGACTTGATGATTTTAGCCTTTGTGCACTGATCCAAGCCAGGCCACCTTGCCAATTCGAAAACCATGTTAGTAACCTTCTAGAAGGTGGCATTGGATCCCATTTTGGCTGGCTAGGAAGAGAGAAATATGAGGTGGCATTTGACTAATGTGTGATGTCATTAGAGTGGTTGAAATAGTGTTATTCTTTTTCTTTTACCCATACCTTGGCCCTTGCTGTGGCTTAGCTCACCATATGGTACTGGCTTGACCCCTTGGAGCCTATTGGAAGCAAGGCCAACCGTGGAGGAACCCCAAAGGGCAAGGGCATGCCCATGCCAAGGTACCTGAGCACCCCACCATTGGCCTCGTGCCTACAAAGCCCTAGTGGCCAAACCCTCTCGCCAGCACACTCTCCTCACTCCACTCACCCACCCCATAGCCCTCTCGGTTGCTCGTTCGCTCTGTGCGAGCGAGGCGAGCCGCGCCCATTCCCAGACCGAGCAGATCGGGCTCGAGGTGGCAGCCGCGACCACTGCCTCTCCCACCCTCGTTTCTCTTCCTTTGCGACCCCCTGGAGCTAGCGCACCTCCCTGACATCCTCCTGCCCCCTCTCGTTTGCAGGTTCGTCGCCGTCGTCCTCGGAGCCGCCGCGGGACGCCGTCGAGCCGCCGCAGTGCACACTCGTCGCCATCACCCGTAACCGCGCCACAGCAACGCCCAGGCCACCCTCCTTCGACCCCGCACCGTCCCTTTGCTTCTCGCGAGCCCGAGGTGAGCGAATCCCCGTGCCTGTGAGGTGTTCGTCCGCGGTTAAGAGAGAGAGAGAGAGGAGTGACGCGGGGAGGAAGAAAGAAGAGGAGCCGTCGATCTGCGGATCGACGGTCACCTTTGAACGCGGCGTTTCGCGCGCGCGCGCGCGCACGCGGGCTGTGCTGCGTGCTAACTGGGCCGCGCGCTGCAGATCTGGCCCGTTGGGCAGTTTTCGGTTAAAAACAAAAATAGCAATATTCTGGCAGATTAACTAGGGTCTAGCTTTAGGCTTTAGGGTTAAAAACATGTTTGAGAAAACTCAACTGATTTGGAAAGCCCTTTCAAATACCTACCAGTAGAATTTTAGTTTGCATCAAGGTGAGTTACCATTTGGAAATGCCATCCATTTTGGTAAAACATCAGTGGGCTATTCCATGATTTTTAGAGGGAGTTTGGGATATTATTTTTGAGTGAGGCAAGTTGGAGAGGCTTTGTAGTGATAAGGACTATCACATCCTAGAAGGATTTACTTTTTGGAGCAACATAAAAATTTAGAGAGGCAGAACAAGTTTTGGTTATTTTTCTGTCTAGATTTTTATTCTAGATCTTGCTTTTTATGTTAATGTTGTGAAGTGCAAATGTTGTGTTCTGTCTTGTTATGTTGTTTTCCATTGTGGTTATGATGTATACAAGTTATTTGAACATGTTAGAATAAATGGTTTGAATGGTAGCATTTTGGAACTAGTTTTCCATGCATAGGTCTTGCTAATAGCTAGATTCTTATGTATGTTTTGAGTAGATCTTTAAATGAATTTTTAGGCTATTTGCTAGATTGTTTTCCATGGAACCAGTACCACTTAGGTACTGTTAGTTTGTTTATAGCACCTCTGGATACTTGGTGCTTGTGTTTGAAATAGGTTTAAAATAGAAATGCTTAAGGACTAGATTTCACACTAGGAGATTCATGTATGTTTTTGTGTCTTGTTTTCCACTAGGGAAAAATATGACTTTTTGGTATTGAAACCAGAGGATGAAAAGTACTTGTGGCAGTATTTCCTTAGGATATTCACCTCTGATAGATTTCCTCTTAAGAGCACAAAAGCATGAGTAGCACTTGGATGACTAGGAATTAATCTCCTCACATGTGTAGCTTTTAAGCATAGTTTTTCCTTGTTTCCTAGCTATGTTTTTATGTTATTTTTGTGAGATCCAGTAGCATTTATGGTACTGGTTAGAGGGGTATTTTGCCTCTGAAAGCTTGCACACTTGTGCATAACAGTAGCTAGTGTAGTCTAAACTAGTCTAGTAGTTTTCCTAAATTTTTCTACTAGTATGAGTAGGAGTTTTGGGTGCTTGTTTGTTTGTTTTGAGCACTTTTACAAAAGTGACCAGAGGCTTATTAACCTCTTGGTGAGCATATTTGCTAGTGGAACACCCACTGGTATGTTTGCCTCATGATGGAAAATAGGTTTGACTAGTTGTCATGAGCTTATTTCACCACTTGGGTATTTTAGCAAATTATAGGTGCTAGCCATAGAGATTGTTGTGGAGTTTGTTAGGCATCAAAATGTGTTTTATATGACACCCTACTGTATAGAAAACTTGTGCTTTACCCCACTGGTCCATGGTGTTCTTAACTAAGAATCATGGTTTTGGCCACATCTAAACACTAGGAAAAAAGCAGACTTTTCAACTATAGTTTTTATGTCAATTTTTCTTAAGGGAAAAATTGAGAACCTTGTGTGATACTTCTTGATTGCTTGCTGTATGTATTGCTTGTAGCATTGTTTGTCTTGTTGGTTCTGAAAGTGTGTCCTTATTTCTTTTTACGACGTTAGAAAACGAGGAGGAAGGAATTGCTGAAGAAGGGTATTGCAACTCCTGTTACTTTCAGGATCAGGACCATCACTTGTACCAAGGCAAGCCATCCTAATGCTTGCTGTATCACTACTTATCATTTTCTATCATGCATGCTTTTCACTTCTGAAGTTTTTACAAAACTATACCTTCAAAACTATTTTTGTGTGAATCCTACTACTACTATTAATACTACTAGTATAAGGACTCATAATCATAGTCAACTTGGTATTACCAAGCCCTTAGACACTAAATGGTATATAAATACCATACACCTACTTAAAACTTGAGTTCTTAAATGAACTAAATAAAATGTGTTTTTGTAAACAAATGCCTTATGGAAGGAAAAACCCCGGAGGAAGGGTGAGACCCTGTCTGCCGGAAGGATTGTTATGATGGGAAATTTTATGAGAAATGTTTACAAAAGACACATAACCTAGTCTTCGCTGGACAACCATTATCGTACTGCCACTATACCCCAATATGGGTAGGGGCTTGATTAAAAACTTGTTAGGGTTAGTATTTGTGCTATCTCAAAGGCTATAGGGGATTGGATCCTCCGAACCGAAATGTCGCTAGGAGTGAGTATACGGGACATCTAAAGTGTGGGATTAATTTTCCCTCCGGATGCATCAGTTGGGTCTCCTGATTGAGCGGTGTGTGACATGGCTTGCCAGGGAGGGAAACCCCAATTGAAGAGATAGTCATGTACTAGCTTGTACAGAGTGGATAGTCAAGACCAGTTATCTGATGTTCTCATAGGTTGGGAACAGTCCATGGTTGTTTCATGGCGGACTCTGGATCTAGTGGAAATGTGTACACCTCTGCAGAGTAAAACTATTTCGAGATAGCCGCGTCCTCGGATATGGACGGTTGAATGGCCATGTAGCTAGTATTGTGTCAACTTTTCAAAAGAGGTTTTGAAGGAAGGCTTTTGTACCTGAGAGGTACTATGGAGGAATGACTTGGTATCTGTGAGATACCGATGAGAAAGAAACTATCACTAAAAGTTTCTGAAAAGAAAAACTTTCTTTTCCAAAAGAATTATAAAACCTCCAAGATATGTGATATCTACGAGAGCAAAACTACCTTACTTTAAATGATTTTGTTTACAAAGAGGTAAACTTGAAGAATCAATCATGGCAAATCTTTTATCTGTCATGGGTAGCTGAACCATATGTATGGCCTACCCACTCCACCAAATAAGCATGTATGCATTATTGTAAGCTAATAAAGGATGTCTTGTTGAGTACATTCAAATGTACTCATTTGGTTTCGCCCCTGGTATCTACTTATCAGACTACGAGGAGCCACCACAGGAGGAGTACTATGAGGAGGAGTTCTACGCTGATGGCCCTGCGAGTTAGGATCGTCTCCCAGTCAGCAGCCTGTAGGATGAGGCGTGACTCGGGTTCTACTACGCTATGCTTATCGTCTTCCGCTGTGTTTACTTTGAATGTCTGTCCTGCGTGACAGTTATCAAGAACTTGGTCATGTGACCATTTATGTAAGACTTTATATTTGTGTAATGGATGATGTATTCTGTATGCCAACTACGTATGTTGTTCACGACTGGTTCTTCTGGGATCGTGAATGAATGCATATGAGGGGTTCTGGACCTACCGGTCTGGGGCCTCTACACTAATGCTCTTTTGAGATCAAAAATTTGTGAAGCTCTCCATATTGATACCGAGGCACACTCCAATAAATACCTTGGATTGCTTGATTTAGTTGGTGCTGACCGAAGTGAGTGTTTCAGACATTTCATTGAAAGAATTATTGAGAGAATAAATGGGTGGAAGGATAAGCAACTATCCATGGGTGGCAAGGAAATTCTATTGAAGGCGGTGGATCAAGCGGTCCTTGTCTATGCTATGTCGGGTTTTCTAATTCCAAAAGGGGTTTGAAAGAGCATGATGGATGCAATATCACAATTCTGGTGGCGAGATGACGAGAACAACAAGAAAATGCACTGGTTTTCTTGGTGGAAACTTTGTTACCCTAAACAGAAAGGCGGCATGGGTTTTAGGGATTTCCACTCTTTTAATTTGGCCATGTTAGCTAAACAAGGGTGGAGAATTATTAATGAGCCTGAATCTCTTTGTGCACAAGTATTACAAGCAGAATACTACTCCCATGGGGATATATTAAAAGCTGGTCCAAAAACATGAGCTTCCTTCACTTGTCGGAGTATTATTGCAGGTTTGACCACACTAAAAAGGGGTTATATTTGGCGAGTCTGTAACGGTGAAAAAAATTGATATATGGAATGATCCATGGATCCCAACCAGTTCATCAAGGAAAATAATTTTAGCAAGGGGAGAATCTATTCTAACAAAAATTTCTGAACTTATTTCTCCAATCACAGGCCAATGGTACGAGATACCGCTCTGGGAACATCTTAATGCTCTGGATGTCAATCACGTCCTCCAAATACCAATTAACAATCATGGGTTTTATGATTTTATTGCTTGAAAGTTTTCAAAACATGGATGTTATACTGTCCCATCTGGGTATCATATTGAATGGAACCATCAGTTTGGTCCAAGTGCGGGTCAGCTAAGTGCACCGGGAACTTCAGCTTCCAATCCAGTATGGAAAATAGTGTGGCAACTAAAAGCTGCCAGCAAACTCAAAAAAAATTATCTGGAGAGCCCTCCATGGCATCTTACCGCTAAAAATAATTCTGGCCAACCGACACATTGGTACCTCTGGTAAATGCCCTATATGCCATAATGGTCCAGAAGATATTCTACATTTGTTGTTATTATGTCCGTCAGCCAAGGACTTATGGAGGGAATTAGGTTGCAGTCGAATAATTGAGGAAGCATCTATCACGGATCGTTCTCGTTCCACTATTCTGGAATACCTTCTGACAATCCCAGACAGCTCCTTCCCAAGAAGCGGTACATGACTGAAGGAGATTATGATTATCGCGGCGAGGTACTTGTGGTGGATGTGTCGCCAATGAACTCATAACGAGCCTATTCCCCCTTTATACAAATGCAATTGTCGATTCTTGGTATTGCAGCAAATGCGAAGAAGGCTCTCTCCCGACCAAACAACACTGGTGGGTGAAATGGTGCAAACCAAAGCCTCGTGAAGTGAAACTAAACGTGGATGCCTCCTTCTTTGCTGATGCATGAGCGGGAGCTGTCGCTGCTATCCTACGGGACTTCAAAGGTTAATTCTTGGCAGACTCTTGCTCTTTCCTCCTTCAAGTTGCTACGGTGGCTACGGCGGAAGAAATGTCCATGCGAGAAGGATAAAAGCTTGCAAATAGGATAGGATGCAACGTGATAATTGTCGAGTCTGATTCTTTGGAGACTATTGAAGCTGCGGGTGAAGAAGTTTGGTAGAACAATTCAGCGGCTATATATGCGGAGTGCACTGACATGGTCTCTCTTATTTGCTCTGTCACTTTCAAATATTGTCCGAGGGATGCTAACCAAGTTGCTCATGAGCTTGCTAGGAATAGTTACTGCAATAAACTCTCTTGTAATTGGCTTACTAAAGCTCCTAGTTTCCTAGTCAACAACCTCATAAACGATGTAACTATTGGAAGATTTCAGTGCAACAAGTTTCTTAGGCACTCTTTTCCTTCCAGTGTATCTAAGGGGACTGTATGTGAAATAAGATCACCATTTTGTATGTACAAATACCGTATCTCCGTTTTTAGAGCCATCTAATAGGGGAAAAATGAAATCACATTGTTGGAAATCCAAATTTCTTTCCATACAGTTCTAATATGGGTATGTATATAAACTTGGAATAAAGAGAAGAAGCCAAAACACAAAATTTTAATGACACCTACTTCACAAAATGGACTATCTCGAAGGAAGTTTCTTAATTTAGAGTGCAAACCTCATACAATGAAGGACCGAAACTAAATTTTGTAATAACTTGGTTTATTTTTAAATTTATCGTATGTCAAATAAAATCTTCATTTTGTATATAAAAAATGTGTATTTTGTTTGTAGAGACGTTCATAGGAAAGATATGAAATCGTGCCAAAATTTCCCGAGAGTACAAATGTTTTGACACGCAATGCTTATGTAAGTATTTAATATTCTCGATAAAGATGAAAAGTCAATATAAAGCTTTAAAATGGCACTTGCTTCACAAAATGGACTATCTCGTAGGAAGATTATAGACTTGTGCAAGCCTACTACTCTAAAGCACCCCTACTGAGTTTTATAATATGTTGGCTTAGTTTTTTTAGTTCATCTTGAGCCAAGGCTTTAGTTTATACCGATAGAAGAAATATAAAATAAAATTATCACTTCGTATGCAAAATATCGTGTTTACACTTCTAGAGCCATTTAATAAGGAAGACTTGAAATCAACCCCCAAATGAAGTCACATATTCATTTTTTTGGCATGGAATCTTAATATGGTTATATAAGCTTAGATTAAAGGCAAAATATGAATACATACTTTGAAATACCACTTGCTTGCTAAAACAGAATGTCTCGTAAAAGGTTTCTCAACTTAGAGTGCAAACCTCCTACTTTGCAGCACATGAACCATGTTTTTAGTAACTTGGCTTATTTTTACTTGTGTTTAGGCCTTAGTTTATCATTGACAAAAACGAAATTTCATCTCATCTTCACGATTTTTGCGAATCGACTTAAGAGCTTCACAAGTATAAAGTTTGACCTTTGAGGGCTAAACAAATTCAGCAACATAGATCAATTTTCAGGACATCGTTAACTTATCGGTCGGACCAAGATAAGAGATAAATCGGCTTATCGGCTGATAAATCGATTTTATCGGTCGACTATTTCTCACTAGGTTTTCTTGTAAATCGTAGATTTCAACACTAAAACATCCAACATATGCTATACAAATATATCATATCGACACAAAAAATTATAAAATACAATATATATAGATATATTATATTCAATGGTATAATAAAAGTTACATGATCAGTACCATTAAACACAGGTTCCAGAGCTAGAAAACAATATATCGACATATCGACCGATAAATCGCTTTTCCGACCATTAAATCCGCTGAAACGATAAACTCTGCCGATATTCATTTATCTTATCAGTCACCACCCGATAAGCGATAAACCGGCCGATAAATCAGGATATCGGAAGATATTTTGAACAGTGCCATAGATATAGACTCATCATCCTAATTTTCACTACCATATTCAACCATATTAACATGAGGACAATCAAATTTAGACCTATGCAAATCGGCTGTCTTTGAGCCAAAGCCCTTTGTAAAACTTGACCAACATATAAAAACTTATAACCTTTGATTCTCTCTCCAATGTGAGTTCTTAAACCATTAAACAACAAGTACGACATGTCCCTTTCAGTTATCACTAAACTATAACATCGGTTTTTAGTATCTCTAAATCTGCTCACATAATTGGTGACCGATTTATCATGTTTTGCCTAACCGATATAAGATGTGACAACTTAAGTTCATTATCACCGCGACAAATATACTCATGGAATTTCTTTTCTAAAATGAAACCAAGTATTAATGTAACCATAAGGTAAAGCAGAAAATCATGAGAAAGCGGTACTAGTTAAAGACAAAGGAAACAAACACACTTTTAGTTCATCACTGCTGCTAGTTTCTCCTAACTGCGCTAGATATTGGATAACATGTTACCAAGTCATCTTGCTAGCTACCCGTTAAATTTGGCAAAATCAGGCACCTTATAACCTTGGGGAAATCGAAAAGCATCAAAATATTCAGGGTACGGTTTATGATAGACCTAACTAGTGGCTCTAATCCCATATTTTTGAAAGAAAACCCGATCTAGAACTTCATTCAATTTGGCTAATCTCTCTTCTATTGTGGATGAAACTACCGATGATGGATTTGCTACTAGTGCCAAACTAACGTTAAGTGCCGCACCGGTGTAGGGAAAATGTGAACCCTAATTTGACGGTACCACCGAATGAGAGATATTTCTGAGTGGGGTATGAAACTAATGTGCAGGAATAATTTGGCCATCTTGACCATGATATCTATTCATCGGCACATAGGATGCCGATGGTTTAGGTGGAGGCGTATTTTTTCTATCATCCTCTTGCTCCATGAGATAAGTGTAAATTTTTATGTTACCATAACATGGTTCTAGATTTCAGCTATTTGCTTAGGAGTAAAAAGGCTATTATTCACAGAGGGCTCGTCTCATTTGTCTGGCAATGGCGGAACCTTGATTTCTCCAAGCGAGTTGATTTTTTCCTGATGATCCTTGTTGAAGCTTGCAAGGTATGATTCCATATTATCATCGGTCAACCTTTTCATCCTCGCCTCATGCTCCTCTTGAAGTTGATCTCAGTGCTGCTTGTCTAGCGCCTCAAAATCTTGGTGTTTATCCTCCGAAAGTTCATTGAAGCTAGTCTCAATGATGTTTTCGTCGTTGATCTCAGAAGGCCGACGAATTAACATGATGGTTGTCCCCAACAGAGTCTCCAAAAATTGTGTTGATACACGAACACGTCACGCGAGCGTGATATGTAGGACACATCGCCAGAGGAGGCTCGCCGGAAACGCGATATGCAAGACAATCCGACAGGCGTTTTTGAAGAAACGAAACCCCACATGGCCGGGTGGGACCCCGTTTGCACGCGCGACGGCTATGGGATGCCCTAGGTTGGTTTGCCCGCACACAGGACCTTTGCGGATGGGTACTCTCTGGTATGAACAACGTCGACGAACAAAGAAGAAGAAGAACTAGGGTTCAGAGATAAAGTTCGTAGATGTGTTTTTGCGATTGTGTGTTGTTGTTCAATCGACCGTCACCGCTCAGGTATGTAAAGGTCAGCTGGACTTCCCATGCAAGTCCAGGACCAAAAATCCCTTCACAAAACCTATGGAGTCAAATTGGGAAAAAACTGACTCGGGCGTCGGAAGATCCTACGGTTTTGCGCCAGATGTTCTAGCGGCACCGGATGATCCGGCGTGGCGTGTCGGATGATCCGGCGAATGAGACTAATCCCAGGCGCTAGATCGTCTGGCCCTAGGCGCCGTATGGACCGCGCTTCTTTATGGTCTGGCCTATGGACGGTTGATGCTCCGGTGAGCGTGCTTTTTGCAACCGAGGCGCACCGCCGGGCTGCTGGCATATGCCGGCAGGCATCCGACGCTTGGGACGTCGCCGGACGATCCGGCATCTGGATCGCCGGGTGATCCGGCCTGCACGTGCCCTGCTAACCGAAGAGTGCTGCAGGGTCTCCGGTATATGCCGACATGCATTCGGAGGTTGGTGCTGCGCCGCACGAACCGACATAGAAGGCATCGGACAATCCAACAATGGAAATTGTGTGTGACGCACCCTACAGTATTTTGACTCAAGATCTCGCATATGACCTTAGATTGGGACGATCCAAAAATCAACGTTTCTCGTTTTGATAATATGAACAATTTTCATTCAATATTTTTTTCCATTTGAGCTCATCTTGGTGCCATCTATTTGTAAGCCAAAATCGATCGTCAATGGTCCCGATTTGGGTAGTCTCGTGAGGAGTGTGTCACATCCCAATTTTGGAATACCTGTTAACACAGTTGTTTTGCTAATTGCGTTACTAATAAACCTTGGTTGTGTTTGTTTGTGGTTGTTTAAGTGCAACCAAACAAACTAATTATATAAACTTGCAAACTTAAAAGGATAGCAAAGCAGTGAACTAAAAATATTCAACATATTGTTCCAGGGATAAAAATATTCAACATATTGTTCCAATGACCTTGACAATATTTTCTAAGGTAAATATTGATCAAAGAGTTTTCCAAAAACATCTTATGAATCTCATACTTGTTGAATATTATTCCAAGACCCAAATTAAGAAAGATGAAACACTTAATAAATTTCCATAGATGATTATCAGAAAAAGAGGCATTCTTAGATGCTTCACCAAAATATTATCAAATGTTTTTCCAACCTTGCAAGCTTAGAAACAAAGGTATTAGAGAGAATTGACTTGCTATATCTAGTCATATAAATATTTTGGCAAAACATTGTTAAAGAAAGGCCAAGTGCTTTATTAAATAGAAATTCCAATATTTCCAGAAACAGAAAACTAAAACAAGTTACTATTGGAAACTTTCCTCAAATGAGCTGAAATTCATACCATTGCTTCCTTATATCAAATAAGGAACACACACAAGAGGAGACCAAAAATTGAATCCATTAAAGTCCTGAAAACATGGTTTTTCTCCACAGCAACAATTGGGATTTTGAACAAGTTTGTTCTACAAACTTTTTCCAAATGCCATGAAATAAATACCACATGCTCTATATCATAAATGAGGATGAAAACCAAAAGGGCACAAGTTTTTGAATAATTTAAGTTGCCAAAAACCCCTGTTTTCTTGACAGCACCTTTTTGAAATTTGAACAAGTTTGTTCTATGAAGTAACTCAAAATGACTTGAAATTTCTACCACATAAGTAACACATCAAATAAGGAATGTGTGCCAAAAATTATAATTTTTGGAAGCTCCTAAGTAGGTTAATAAATTCAATGTCCATTTATGTAAGAATTCAAATTTAAACAACTTTGAATTATAAAGTTTCACCAATTGATCCAATTTTCATATATGTTGTACATCTTAACTAATAAGAATTTTGGGCAAAAGGATTTCAAATTTTAACTTTGTTTGCTTAGGGAAAACATCCATTTTCAGAGAGTACAGGGACCTACTTGTAATTTTCCAGGGACTTAATTGTAAGCTGAGTCACTTGGTCATCTTCTTCTTCCTGTAGATGACGAAGTAGCAGGCATGGAGGCCCATGCTCCATTGCCTTCGAGTAGAAGACTTCTGGATGCTTAAAAACCCCTCCCATGTGCTCTACCTGCCCCCTCTCTCTCCCCCCTCAAGGTCTCTCTCTCTCTCTCCTAAAAATATCTGAACCCGAAACCCTAGCAATGGAGCTCGTCGTTGATTTGGCCACTGAGGAGCTCGCCGCCGCTCTCCGTTGGCTCCATCGTCTTCGCCTGGTTGTGGTTGTGCTCGGTGCAAAACGAATCGGGCCGAAGCGCCGCGAGGACCCCGCGCCATCTCATTCTTCCCCGAGCCCGACGACGACTCCGGCGAGCCATTGCCGCCGCCACGGACCTCCTCCTCCCTCCCCGAGCGTCCCATCGAGTCCATGGTGAGCAGGCGACCCCCGCCGACCGTTTTCCCCTCTCCCTCTCGCTCTAAATCGTGCCCGCGCCGTGGACGCGTCCGGCCGCCGCGTCGCCGCCGTCGCCGCCTCTTTTCCGGTTGCTCCCGGGAAGCGAGGCAGCGCCTGGATGATTCCCCGAGTCGAGTGCAACGTGTAGGTACCTTCGATTCAGCGAATGATGGTCGTTTGCGCCGTTAATTTGGCTCGCCGGAGCTCTCCCGCCGGCGAGTGACGCAGTCGTGGCGTCATGCCCGCGTCATCACCCATTGACCCCGCGCAGGATAGTCAAACCCGCCCGTGGGGCCTCGCTGTGCCTGCGTGGCTGCCGCGTGGCCTGCTGGCCCGCTGGTCAGCCACTGCGGCTAGCTTCCCCCGCGGTGGGATCTGGATCTGGCCGGCCCATTTGGCAGATCTAGCCCAGTCTAGTTCTTTTTCCTTTTTATTTCTCACAGAATGTTGCATGTTTGCTTTTGGATCTAAAATGCTACCTAAAGGATGAATCTGACCAAACTAAAATTCACAGTGGTACCTCAACTAATTCTAAACCATCTCCAATTGGTAGATCTACTTTTGGATGAATGGTTTTGGAATTAAAAATGATTTGGCAACAGGTACCAGAAACACCAAAATGAGCACCATTTTTATTTTACAACTCAGAATGAAGTGAGGCCAATTGCATTGGAAAGCCCTTGAAATTTCCTAACAGTAGCATTTAACCTCGTTTCCAAATTCATTGTATTTTTGAAATGGCATGCAATTTGGTAAAACACCAGAGAGCACTTTGGTGATTTTTATAAAATAATTAAAAATGATTTTTGATGCAAACTCAACTGGATGGTCTTGTATATGTTTAGGGCTATCCAAACCTAGAAGGGTTTAATTTTTAGAGCATCCTAGAAATTTTGGTGGACAGATCTTTGATTTGCTTGTTTCTGCCATTTTGGGCATTTTAGCTATTTAAATTTTGTGATTATATTTTTGTGTTGCATTATTGTTTTCTAGCATGTAAAAGTTGTGTGAACTTGTTTTCTAAGTGTTACTTAGATATTTTAGCATGTTAGATTGTGTGGACTTGAGTGGAGAAGAAATAGAACTTTTGTTATTAACATATGTTTTATCTCTAATTAATATTTTGCATAGTATTTTTGAGTGATAAATTATGTGCAAGCACTTGGATTGTTGTGTTGAGATTTTTTAGATACAGCACCTTGTTGATACTTATATTTGGTTAGTATCACCTCTGATAGCTTGCATTTGAATTGGTAGAAAAGCATGAGTAGCTTAATCATTACTATGAGAATGGTTATGGAAAAATTCCCTCATGTGTGGAATTTTGACATAATCATTTGTGGTTTTGTGACCACATATTTTTGGGTTGTATCCATAGGTCCAGTAGCATTTTGATAAGTTTGTTATGAGTACTTGACCCCTAAAATTTTCACTTGTGTGAAAACAATAACATGAGTAGCAGTGCCTTGCTTATTTAAGCACCCTATTATTTTCTACTAGTATTGTTATTGCACTAGATGCTAGTTTAGTTTTTTGTTAATTTTTAGCAAATGGACCAGAGGCATTGTGACCTCTTAATTCTTTGATATGCTAGTGGAGCACCCACTGGTTTCATTGCATTTTTGGTGGAAACATTATTTCCCCCACACTAGATGTGTTTCTTTTATATATGTTTTGAGTAGATCTTTAAATGCTTTTTAGGCTTATTGCTAGATTAATTCTCATGAAACTAGTACCATTTAGGTACTGTTATTTTGGTTATAGAACCTCTAGATACTTGGTGCTTGTTTTTGAAATAGGTTTAAAATAGAAATGCTTAAGGACTAGATTCCACACTAGGATATTCATGTATGCTTTTTGTCTTGTTTTCCCTTAGGGAAAAATATGAATCTTTGGTGTGGAAACCAGAGGATGGAATGTCCTTGTGGCATTATTATCTTAGGGTTTTCACCTCTGATAGGTTTCCTCTTAAGTAGCATAAAAGCATGAATAACACTTGGATGACTAGGAATTAATCTCCTCACATGTGTAGCATTTTAAGCATAGTTTTTCCTTGTTTCCTAGCTATGTTTTTTTATGTTATTTTGTGGAATCCAGTAGAATTTATGGTACTGGTTAGAGGAGTATTTTTCCTCTGCTAGCTTGCACACTTGTGCATAAAATTAACTAGTGTAGCCTAAACTAGTCTAGTATTTTTCCTAAATTTTCTACTAGTATGAGTAGGAGTTTTTGGGTGCTTGTTTGTTTGTTTTGAGCACTTTTATAAAAGTGACCAGAGGCTTATTAACCTCTTGGTGAGCATATTTGCTAGTGGAACACCCACTGGTATGTTTGCCTCATGGTGGAAAAATAGGCTTGACTTGTTGTCATGAGCCTTTTTCACCACTTGAGTATTTTAGCAAATTATAGGTGCTAGCCATAGAGACTGTTGGGGAAGTTTTTAGACATAAAAATGTGTTTTATGTGACACCCTACTGTCTATTAACATGTGCTATACCCCACTGGTCCATGGTGTTCTTAACTAAAAATCATTGAAGTGGCCACACATAAACACTAGGGAAAAAAGCAGACTTTTCAACTATAGTTTTTATGCCAATTTTTCTTAAGGGAAAAATTGAGAACTTGGGTGGTACTTCTTGATTGCTTGCTGTCTGTATTACTTGTAGCCTTGTTTGTCTTGTTTGGTTCTGAATGTGTGTCCTTTATTCTCTTTTTACGACGTTAGAAAAACGAAGAGGAAGGAAGTGTCGGGAAGCTCTGTTTCAAGTTCCAGTCACTCCAACAACCAGGGACACAAAGAGATACCAGGCAAGCATCCTGATTGCTTGCTGATACAATACTTACCATTATATATCATGCATGTTTTACCTTTGAAGTTTTACAAAAACTTGATTATCAAAACTATTTTTGATGTGGCTATTACTACTATACTAGTATATAGGTTACTATTATGCCAGTAGTTAAACTTGGTAATACCAAGCCCATAGGCCACCATATGGTATTTATTACCATCAAATATATTAGTCCCTAAGTGGACACCCTAAAATTGTGATTCTACGAAACAAAGGCTTTACGGAAAAACCCGGAGAAAAGGCGGATCCTTGTTCTCCGGAGGAATGTGGAAGTGGTCATTTTTGAGAAGGTGGTGTTTTCAAAAATGACACATAACCTAGTCTTCGCCGGACAACCTTTACCGTACTGCCACCCTACCCTAACATGGGCACGGGGCTTAACTTGAAGTTTGTTCTTATTAGTGTGTGCTATCTCACTTGCTATAAGGGGCGTCGTACCCTCGAACCGAATGTCATCAAAACTCCCAATGTTGAGGCATATAAAGTGTGGGATTAATTTTCCCTCCGGTTGCATCGGTTGAGTCTCCTGTCATGGCGATGTGCGACATGGTGCCGAGGAGATTAAACAACTGAGAGATAGGCATATTCTAGCTTGAACATAGTGGATGGTTATGATCAGATACCTGATGTTTACATACTGTTGTTACAGTCCGTGGTTGTTTCACGGGAGGTGTACTGGATCTGGTGGATGTGTACACCTCTGCAGAGTACAACTTTTTCGAAGAAGCCGCGTCCTCGGATATGGACAGTTGAATGGCCATGTAGCTAGCATTGTGTCAATGTTTTCAAAAGAGAAAGTTTTTGAAAAGGAATTGTATTTGTGAAATACTGGAAATGATGAACTTGTGAAGTTCGGAAAGGAATGGAAACTTATACCGTGGAGGTATCGTCGATGATGAAAAGCCAGATGTTGCTATACAAAACAAAATGTTTTGCAAAGAAAACCTTTTCTACTCTAAGCAAGAATTCTGGAAACTGATTCCAAGAAGTTTTGCAAAGAGAAAATACTCTTTAACAAAACTTTACAAAACCTCTTGTACATGTGATATCTACAAGAGAAATAAAACTATATATTATTTTTCTTCTGAAGTATCTTCTTCAACGAAGATACAGATAAACCTGACTGCAACTGTGGTGTCATCATATATGAACACCATTGATAGTGAACCATATTTATAGCCTACCTATTCCACCATATAAGCATACTTGCATGTTGGTAAGTGACATGATGGATGTCTTGCTGAGTACATTCAAATGTACTCATTATGGTTTCGCCCCTGGTATCTACTTATCAGATTTGGAGAAGGAGCCTCCAAAGGATATCTATGAAGAGAAGTACGGAGTTGACGGCTTTGCGAACTAGGATCGTCTCCGGGTCAGCATCCTGTAGGTTAAGGCGTGACTTGGGCTCAACTACGTTGTGTTTTAATTGTCTTCCGCTGTGTTGGTTAAGTTGCCTGCCCCATGTGGCAGTTGCGTTAAACTTGATCATGTGATATTTTATGTAATACCTTTATGTATTCGTGTAATGGATGATGTATTTCTGTGTGCCAACTGTGTATGTTGTTCACGACTGATCTTTCTGGGATCGTGAATGTATGCATACGTAGGGTTTCAGACTGCCGGTCTGGGGTCCTTACAGAGTTGGTATCAGAGCCATCCTGACCTTAGGAGACCTTAGTTAGCATGGACGTCAGATAGGAAAGAAAAGTATTTTTGAGTAAAAACCTATTTACTATCTACATTATTTTTATCTAAGGGAATTTTAGTATATTTTCCCTCCTTCTGATCTTTTCAAAAGATTCTAAATGCATCTCAAGGGCGTCCTTGAACAGTGGTTCGAAGGGCGGGCCTTACAGATTTAGTATCTCTCTCGGTTAAGAGTTTATTTCTTACTTGTTTGCAACTGCTCCGCTCTGTTTTTGAAACATCTCTCGTCTTTGCAGTTTTCTGTCCAGAAAATAGTTGGAGTTTCAAAAACAATTTGTTGCATAAAGTTTTCTCGAAACTTTACTTCTATTATCTTGTTTCCATCCAAAAACTTATATACTTGCCGATGTCCCGAGAAGACCAAAAAAATTGCATGACTCTACCATGATGATGGTCAGAAGTAGATATAGTTCTTCAGCCACTTCTAGGATTTTTGGATCAGTCTAGTTTGGAGTAATTTAGCGATGACTCCATAAGTCGCCTCCCCGACGTAGCTCCAATGGAGTCTTGCTTGTGTGTTATGGCTTGTTTATGTGTGTCTGTAGGACTTTGTGCTATTGTGTGGTGTAGAATTTGGTTCATCTAGGCTTCTATATGTTTGTGGGGTGCTAAAAATTTGCAGATTTGTGCTTGCCCCGCTCTTGTTTTTGAATCGCCTCGTGTTAAATTTTTGCAAGCAAAAATGTTTGTATAGTATTCAAAAACAAGAATTTGTTGCTTAGACTTATATTTGTTTTCGCTTCGAAATGCCACCCGTCGTGAACCACCACCATTAATGAAAGCACCATTGGACCTAATAATAGAGGACCATCAAGCCACACGAACTGATAGCATTGATACCAGTGATGCACTTCAACAGATAAAGCTCCAACAACGACAACCCTCAAAGAAGAAAAGGCGTGAATGAACCAACCAATACTGACCAAAACCTCTATGTTTGTCTGTTGGCAAAAGACTCGTTTTGCCCTGTTGGCTAAATGTCGCACCTTTTTATGTTCCCTTTTAAAAGACCAAATAAGAGAAATCCCCTTTTAAAAGTTATATACCTCCCTCCTCTGGAGAAAGGTGCAAAATAAGTCTTCACATGCCATGATGCGCAACCCCCTCAAAAAGCCAATCAAAAGAGCACAATTCAATATTCGACGTACGATGACACTAGTCGTATCTTGTCAGACAAACATGATTAAATAGAAAGCTAACAAGACTAACATGCTTGGTCTAATCTTAGGTCGACACCTAACCAAATCATGCAAACTACTGACAACTCTTTCTAAACCAAAGAATTAAGTGACTTACGACACTTTTTAATCTAGTTGGTAAAAAGGAGAAGTCACGAGAAAATAAAATGATGACCTATTCGTTTACTAGTCAATAGGATATCATGTGTATCTACTTTGGAAACCAAATTTTAGTAGACATCGTAGGTACTATGAAATTCGGGGTTTAGAGAATAAGTGAACGATGGAATGATTATGATAGATCTAGAGAACAGTAGTTTTCCTGTTTTTGTTTCTTTGTGTGCTCTTGATTGAAATAAATTTGTGTTTTATTCAATCTTGCTTCCTAACTTATATGGACTTGTTAGGACTTGTTATTATGTTGTTTTATTACAATAAATCTACCCTAGAAAGTGTGTGCATGATTGGAAAACTCGAATAAAAATGAAATAGCATTTGTTACCTTCTAGTTTATTATTTGGAAATATTGTGAGAACTAGATCTGTGTATACTTTCTTAGTAGATTTTTGTGCAATGTTTCTTTGAGTCCAGTACCATTTAGGTACTGATATATTGATGATTGTACCTATGATTAGCTTGCACGTCTTTTAATAAAACAACATGTGTAAGAATTGCTATCAATATGCACTAGTATTGCTTCACTAGATTTAATAGCCTTATATTTTTATCTAGTATGCAAAGTTTTTCATGAGTAACCAGAGGTTTAGTACTTATTTTGCCTTGGTATTAGTAGGCCATAGCCCACTGGTCCCATTGTATTTTGGCTTGAGGATGAAAATCCCCAACCATACACATGTGTGAAAATAGCATGTTTCACTATGTGATTAATTTCTATTTTCCACCATGGAAAATATAAATGGTTTGTTCTCACCTATGCAAGTGAGAAGTCTATTTCTTATTAGTAAATCCTAATATGTTTAGGTGTGATCCTTTTGCTAGCATAATATTCCTTAGGGGTATCATGTTAAGAAATGTTTCACTATCGTGTGCTAAAATTAAATTGTTCGCAAATAGAATAAATTCCTCTTGATTGGTGGATTGTTTGTGAATGATTTTAAATTGAGTGTATGGATTTTTGAAAAGGTTTGGATAACTTTTCATTAATTACATAGCTACTGGTTGTGTGAGTTATACCTTGCTTGTGTGCTAGTAATTGTTTAAGAAAAACATAAATTGCTAGCAGAAATTTATGCATGTTTAATGATTGATTCATAGAATTGTTTTGGTGTTTGTGCTTACTAACATTAGTAAGTTTTGTGTACTGCTATTAGGTACACTTATATTCATGACTTTCTTGTTTAAGTTTAAAGATCATGATAGCATTGTTTGCTTCTCTAGCGCGAAAACTAGTTTCACCACTAGAAAATGGTGATTTTTGCTCTAGTATTACCCTCTTTTTATTGTTATGAGTATTTGTGTTGATATAGCATGTTTAGGAAGTTATTACTTCTGTTATCATGCCATGAATTATTTAGTTTCATGTTCTATGGTTATAGGATATGATTATCTCTTACAGCATGCTGGTGTAGATTTTTCATACTAGCGTGTTATTTGTGCAGTCCTGAATTTTTATGCCTATGTAATAGGAGTTTTATCTTGTGTAAAGATGGTGTTTTAGAGTATCTTTATGATTGAATTAATTGGTTTTTAGCTACTGGTTTTTTGCTAATTGTTCATGATTGATGGATTCCAAAACCTCTAATAAACAATAACCTAGTGAATAAATAGTCTATTCATCTGTGGTGTTGTTTGCTTGCTTATTGGATTTTGTTTAAATGTTTTACCTTAGCATGAGTTTATACTTGTGTTATGATTGTGCTTAAGAGTATCTTAAGAATCTAAAACATCCAACTAAAATCATGAACACTTTAAGTGATAGTTGCTTGTGGTGAGTAATACCCACTGCCATGGGTATTATTCTGTCTGTTTATTTTACCTTAGCAACCTAACCTTTGCACCCACAAGCTATATTTTTTTTAGCTTATTATGTACCATGTTATGTGAGTGGTACACCACTCCATATGTGTTATGTAAGATGTGGGATATAGCTAGGAACTCGTGTAATAATTGACGGTACATTTCCAGGTAGTTCTGCACTAACCTTAATTTTTGTTCAAACTTGAAACAAAAGTTTTGGACCTAAAACAAGTACTGGTGTACTTCTTTTAATAGTGAATTCACTAATTTAGGGAAGTACCCCTCCTCCCAAGAAAAGTCAAAGGGGGGAAGCACCTGCACTCCAACACTAACATTGTGTTTGTTGGCCCTCCCTTAGCCCTCGCTTGTGAATCTCGGGGACGAGATTCTTTTTAAGGGGGGAAGACCTGTCACATCCCAATTTTGGAATACCTGTTAACACAGTTGTTTTGCTAATTGCTTTACTAATAAACCTTGGTTGTGTTTGTTTGTGGTTGTTTAAGTGCAACCAAACAAACTAATTATATAAACTTGCAAACTTAAAAGGATAGCAAAGCAGTGAACTAAAAATATTCAACATATTGTTCCAGGGATAAAAATATTCAACATATTGTTCCAATGACCTTGACAATATTTTCTAAGGTAAATATTGATCAAAGAGTTTTCCAAAAACATCTTATGAATCTCATACTTGTTGAATATTATTCCAAGACCCAAATTAAGAAAGATGAAACACTTAATAAATTTCCATAGATGATTATCAGAAAAAGAGGCATTCTTAGATGCTTCACCAAAATATTATCAAATGTTTTTCCAACCTTGCAAGCTTAGAAACAAAGGTATTAGAGAGCATTGACTTGCTATCTCTAGTCATATAAATATTTTGGCAAAACATTGTTAAAGAAAGGCCAAGTGCTTTATTAAATAGAAATTCCAATATTTCCAGAAACAGAAAACTAAAACAAGTTACTATTGGAAACTTTCCTCAAATGAGCTGAAATTCATACCATTGCTTCCTTATATCAAATAAGGAACACACACAAGAGGAGACCAAAAATTGAATCCATTAAAGTCCTGAAAACATGGTTTTTCTCCACAGCAACAATTGGGATTTTGAACAAGTTTGTTCTACAAACTTTTTCCAAATGCCATGAAATAAATACCACATGCTCTATATCATAAATGAGGATGAAAACCAAAAGGGCACAAGTTTTTGAATAATTTAAGTTGCCAAAAACCCCTGTTTTCTTGACAGCACCTTTTTGAAATTTGAACAAGTTTGTTCTATGAAGTAACTCAAAATGACTTGAAATTTCTACCACATAAGTAACACATCAAATAAGGAATGTGTGCCAAAAATTATAATTTTTGGAAGCTCCTAAGTAGGTTAATAAATTCAATGTCCATTTATGTAAGAATTCAAATTTAAACAACTTTGAATTATAAAGTTTCACCAATTGATCCAATTTTCATATATGTTGTACATCTTAACTAATAAGAATTTTGGGCAAAAGGATTTCAAATTTTAAATTTTTTTGCTTAGGGAAAACATCCATTTTCAGAGAGTACAGGGACCTACTTGTAATTTTCCAGGGACTTAATTGTAAGCTGAGTCACTTGGTCATCTTCTTCTTCCTGTAGATGACGAAGTAGCAGGCATGGAGGCCCATGCTCCATTGCCTTCGAGTAGAAGACTTCTGGATGCTTAAAAACCCCTCCCATGTGCTCTACCTGCCCCCTCTCTCTCCCCCCTCAAGGTCTCTCTCTCTCTCTCTCCTAAAAATATCTGAACCCGAAACCCTAGCAATGGAGCTCGTCGTTGATTTGGCCACTGAGGAGCTCGCCGCCGCTCGCCGTTGGCTCCATCGTCTTCGCCTGGTTGTGGTTGTGCTCGGTGCAAAACGAATCGGGCCGAAGCGCCGCGAGGACCCCGCGCCATCTCATTCTTCCCCGAGCCCGACGACGACTCCGGCGAGCCATTGCCGCCGCCACGGACCTCCTCCTCCCTCCCCGAGCGTCCCATCGAGTCCATGGTGAGCAGGCGACCCCCGCCGACCGTTTTCCCCTCTCCCTCTCGCTCTAAATCGTGCCCGCGCCGTGGACGCGTCCGGCCGCCGCGTCGCCGCCGTCGCCGCCTCTTTTCCGGTTGCTCCCGGGAAGCGAGGCAGCGCCTGGATGATTCCCCGAGTCGAGTGCAACGTGTAGGTACCTTCGATTCAGCGAATGATGGTCGTTTGCGCCGTTAATTTGGCTCGCCGGAGCTCTCCCGCCGGCGAGTGACGCAGTCGTGGCGTCATGCCCGCGTCATCACCCATTGACCCCGCGCAGGATAGTCAAACCCGCCCGTGGGGCCTAGCTGTGCCTGCGTGGCTGCCGCGTGGCCTGCTGGCCCGCTGGTCAGCCACTGCGGCTAGCTTCCCCCGCGGTGGGATCTGGATCTGGCCGGCCCATTTGGCAGATCTAGCCCAGTCTAGTTCTTTTTCCTTTTTATTTCTCACAGAATGTTGCATGTTTGCTTTTGGATCTAAAATGCTACCTAAAGGATGAATCTGACCAAACTAAAATTCACAGTGGTACCTCAACTAATTCTAAACCATCTCCAATTGGTAGATCTACTTTTGGATGAATGGTTTTGGAAATAAAATGATTTGGCAACAGGTACCAGAAACACCAAAATGAGCACCATTTTTATTTTACAACTCAGAATGAAGTGAGGCCAATTTCATTGGAAAGCCCTTGAAATTTCCTAACAGTAGCATTTAACCTCGTTTCCAAATTCATTGTATTTTTGAAATGGCATGCAATTTGGTAAAACACCAGAGAGCACTTTGGTGATTTTTATAAAATAATTAAAAATGATTTTTGATGCAAACTCAACTGGATGGTCTTGTATATGTTTAGGGCTATCCAAACCTAGAAGGGTTTAATTTTTAAAGCATCCTAGAAATTTTGGTGGACAGATCTTTGATTTGCTTGTTTCTGCCATTTTGGGCATTTTAGCTATTTAAATTTTGTGATTATATTTTTGTGTTGCATTATTGTTTTCTAGCATGTAAAAGTTGTGTGAACTTGTTTTCTAAGTGTTACTTAGATATTTTAGCATGTTAGATTGTGTGGACTTGAGTGGAGAAGAAATAGAACTTTTGTTATTAACATATGTTTTATCTCTAATTAATATTTTGCATAGTATTTTTGAGTGATAAATTATGTGCAAGCACTTGGATTGTTGTGTTGAGATTTTTTAGATACAGCACCTTGTTGATACTTATATTTGGTTAGTATCACCTCTGATAGCTTGCATTTGAATTGGTAGAAAAGCATGAGTAGCTTAATCATTACTATGAGAATGGTTATGGAAAAATTCCCTCATGTGTGGAATTTTGACATAATCATTTGTGGTTTTGTGACCACATATTTTTGGGTTTTATCCATAGGTCCAGTAGCATTTTGATAAGTTTGTTATGAGTACTTGACCCCTAAAATTTTCACTTGTGTGAAAACAATAACATGAGTAGCAGTGCCTTGCTTATTTAAGCACCCTATTATTTTCTACTAGTATTGTTATTGCACTAGATGCTAGTTTAGTTTTTTGTTAATTTTTAGCAAATGGACCAGAGGCATTGTGACCTCTTAATGCTTTGATATGCTAGTGGAGCACCCACTGGTTTCATTGCATTTTTGGTGGAAACATTATTTCCCCCACACTAGATGTGTTTCTTTTATATATGTTTTGAGTAGATCTTTAAATGCTTTTTAGGCTTATTGCTAGATTAATTCTCATGAAACTAGTACCATTTAGGTACTGTTATTTTGGTTATAGAACCTCTAGATACTTGGTGCTTGTTTTTGAAATAGGTTTAAAATAGAAATGCTTAAGGACTAGATTCCACACTAGGATATTCATGTATGCTTTTTGTCTTGTTTTCCCTTAGGGAAAAATATGAATCTTTGGTGTGGAAACCAGAGGATGGAATGTCCTTGTGGAATTATTATCTTAGGGTTTTCACCTCTGATAGGTTTCCTCTTAAGTAGCATAAAAGCATGAATAACACTTGGATGACTAGGAATTAATCTCCTCACATGTGTAGCATTTTAAGCATAGTTTTTCCTTGTTTCCTAGCTATGTTTTTTTATGTTATTTTGTGGAATCCAGTAGAATTTATGGTACTGGTTAGAGGAGTATTTTTCCTCTGCTAGCTTGCACACTTGTGCATAAAATTAACTAGTGTAGCCTAAACTAGTCTAGTATTTTTCCTAAATTTTCTACTAGTATGAGTAGGAGTTTTTGGGTGCTTGTTTGTTTGTTTTGAGCACTTTTATAAAAGTGACCAGAGGCTTATTAACCTCTTGGTGAGCATATTTGCTAGTGGAACACCCACTGGTATGTTTGCCTCATGGTGGAAAAATAGGCTTGACTTGTTGTCATGAGCCTTTTTCACCACTTGAGTATTTTAGCAAATTATAGGTGCTAGCCATAGAGACTGTTGGGGAAGTTTTTAGACATAAAAATGTGTTTTATGTGACACCCTACTGTCTATTAACATGTGCTCTACCCCACTGGTCCATGGTGTTCTTAACTAAAAATCATTGAAGTGGCCACACATAAACACTAGGGAAAAAAGCAGACTTTTCAACTATAGTTTTTATGCCAATTTTTCTTAAGGGAAAAATTGAGAACTTGGGTGGTACTTCTTGATTGCTTGCTGTATGTATTACTTGTAGCCTTGTTTGTCTTGTTTGGTTCTGAATGTGTGTCCTTTATTCTCTTTTTACGACGTTAGAAAAACGAAGAGGAAGGAAGTGTCGGGAAGCTCTGTTTCAAGTTCCAGTCACTCCAACAACCAGGGACACAAAGAGATACCAGGCAAGCATCCTGATTGCTTGCTGATACAATACTTACCATTATATATCATGCATGTTTTACCTTTGAAGTTTTACAAAAACTTGATTATCAAAACTATTTTTGATGTGGCTATTACTACTATACTAGTATATAGGTTACTATTATGCCAGTAGTTAAACTTGGTAATACCAAGCCCATAGGCCACCATATGGTATTTATTACCATCAAATATATTAGTCCCTAAGTGGACACCCTAAAATTGTGATTCTACGAAACAAAGGCTTTACGGAAAAACCCGGAGAAAAGGCGGATCCTTGTTCTCCGGAGGAATGTGGAAGTGGTCATTTTTGAGAAGGTGGTGTTTTCAAAAATGACACATAACCTAGTCTTCGCCGGACAACCTTTACCGTACTGCCACCCTACCCTAACATGGGCACGGGGCTTAACTTGAAGTTTGTTCTTATTAGTGTGTGCTATCTCACTTGCTATAAGGGGCGTCGTACCCTCGAACCGAATGTCGTCAAAACTCCCAATGTTGAGGCATATAAAGTGTGGGATTAATTTTCCCTCCGGTTGCATCGGTTGAGTCTCCTGTCATGGCGATGTGCGACATGGTGCCGAGGAGATTAAACTCAACTGAGAGATAGGCATATTCTAGCTTGAACATAGTGGATGGTTATGATCAGATACCTGATGTTTACATACTGTTGTTACAGTCCGTGGTTGTTTCACGGGAGGTGTACTGGATCTGGTGGATGTGTACACCTCTGCAGAGTACAACTTTTTCGAAGAAGCCGCGTCCTCGGATATGGACAGTTGAATGGCCATGTAGCTAGCATTGTGTCAATGTTTTCAAAAGAGAAAGTTTTTGAAAAGGAATTGTATTTGTGAAATACTGGAAATGATGAACTTGTGAAGTTCGGAAAGGAATGGAAACTTATACCGTGGAGGTATCGTCGATGATGAAAAGCCAGATGTTGCTATACAAAACAAAATGTTTTGCAAAGAAAACCTTTTCTACTCTAAGCAAGAATTCTGGAAACTGATTCCAAGAAGTTTTGCAAAGAGAAAATACTCTTTAACAAAACTTTACAAAACCTCTTGTACATGTGATATCTACAAGAGAAATAAAACTATATATTATTTTTCTTCTGAAGTATCTTCTTCAACGAAGATACAGATAAACCTGACTGCAACTGTGGTGTCATCATATATGAACACCATTGATAGTGAACCATATTTATAGCCTACCTATTCCACCATATAAGCATATTTGCATGTTGGTAAGTGACATGATGGATGTCTTGCTGAGTACATTCAAATGTACTCATTATGGTTTCGCCCCTGGTATCTACTTATCAGATTTGGAGAAGGAGCCTCCAAAGGATATCTATGAAGAGAAGTACGGAGTTGACGGCTTTGCGAACTAGGATCGTCTCCGGGTCAGCAGCCTGTAGGTTAAGGCGTGACTTGGGCTCAACTACGTTGTGTTTTAATTGTCTTCCGCTGTGTTGGTTAAGTTGCCTGCCCCATGTGGCAGTTGCGTTAAACTTGATCATGTGATATTTTATGTAATACCTTTATGTATTCGTGTAATGGATGATGTATTTCTGTGTGCCAACTGTGTATGTTGTTCACGACTGATCTTTCTGGGATCGTGAATGTATGCATACGTAGGGTTTCAGACTGCCGGTCTGGGGTCCTTACAGAGTGGCCCGAAATCTTGCAGCAGAGGCACCTCGTGGGATTTTTGCAACCAATAATGTGATGCTCTGGATCGAAGCATTGGTAGCAGCAGCCTTGGAGGACCTCCTTAAAAGCCAGAGCAGCATGTGGGCACGACGGTGGTGGTTGGCTTTGCGGTAATTGCATCGTCCATAGATGGAAAAAGAGCGGGCGGCGAACCGTGGCTACACTGCAGCACCTTCTATTATTATGAAACCCGTGGTGAAGCGTGAAGGGTCATGTTAGACAGGACGATGATGCTACGGATCACCAGGAGAGGCGTAGTCTCAGCAGGCACAACGTGCATTGAAGGCGGCGGGGTGGGTGGGCTGTTGGAGATATGCCCTAGAGACAATAATATTCATTCATTATTTTATCTCCAAGTTCAGAATTAAGTTTATGTCATCATGCTACAACCACTATAGCACTTCAAAAGTGAGTTTCCAAAGGAAAATCTTTGTGCGGGTGTGAAGACATAAACATACAAGAGTTCCTAATATTCTCTCTAAGGTTAGGTTATGGTTTGTAAGATGATCATGTTTTCCTGATCATGGAGTTAGTTAAAGTCTAGCAAAACATAAGAGTTTATTGCCAGAGTAAAAATAGTACTGAACCGATCCAAGTATACGATATTTCTAAAAGAAACTAAACAATTGCAACATCTTTAGAAGAAAAAAAATGCATATGAAGTTGCCATTATCTATAATTCCAATACTATGAGAATATCTAGTGACCGCAAAATCAAACTTTATACTTTGGATGTCTTCAACCGTCCACCTTAACAGGGGAACATAAATTTATACTTTGGATTCGATGTAGTGTGTAAAGGAATTGAGAGCGTTCAAGACTAGTACTTAACTCCTTTAGACGATAGAGAGATACATGCTCTAGTCCCTCTCAATATCACCCATGTCAACCAATCTTTTGGCTAGACACAGTGTGATTTATCACAAGGACATCGGGGACATGGATGAGCAAAGAGGAAGATACCGGAAAGAGTTCTTATGTGTTACAATCAAAGAGTTTAATCAGATCGGATCACATGGTATCACCTCATGGTATCATTAGTATGGTGAATCTAAGGGACTAAGTTTAGTGAGTAACTTGTAAGGTTCCTTCGATCTTCATGAACACACAAGAGTCATCATGGACGTCCATGGTCCCGCTGTTGGTTATTGTTCGGTAAGTTCTCGCACATGTCTGTGTGTTATCGAGTCTTTACGGGTCGTAGTCTTAAGCCGTGCCAACCTTTAATTTTGAGAATAAAGTTGTTGTTGTTGGTTTTATGAATTTTATACATTGATCCCGTGTCATATAAAGAAGTTCGATCTCATTCAGAGAGGTTTCGACAAAGTTACTATAACAGAGAAATAATGCCGATTTTAGGCAGAATTTATATAAGAGATAACGAATGACATGAGATGTCCCGAGATGTTACAAATATGTCTCTAAAATTAGTAGAATTTCCCCATGGATGCACCACTTAGTGGGGGCTGGCAAGTGGGGCCTAGGGCCTCCAAGCATGGTGAATAGAACCGTCCATAAGTTTTCCTAATTTTATTGAGAGAGAAAAAGGAAAAAGAGGAAAGATGGAGTT
Source organism: Alopecurus myosuroides (assembly GCA_028641055.1). NCBI lineage: Eukaryota > Viridiplantae > Streptophyta > Magnoliopsida > Poales > Poaceae > Alopecurus > Alopecurus myosuroides. Next base: position 216,943,395 of record CM054060.1, read on the forward strand.
GGACCCCCTAAGGATCCCAATCCAAATTCCACTAGGAGAGGGGGTGCGGCCACCTCCTTGGTGCGGCCAAGCCCCCCTCTTAGTAGGAGTAGGATTTCTCCCCCCAAGGCAGGTTCCCCCTCCCCTCCAACAATGAAAAGGACCCGAAGGCCCATTTCAAAGCACATCAATTGGCTCTAAAGCATCTCTCTCTCTCTCTCTCTCTCTCTCTCTCTCTCCCTCCCTCTAGTAGAATTAGAGGGTCTAATTAGAGCCCCTCTAATTGAATTAGAGACTTTCCTAATTAGGTGTTTGATGTGTCCTCTCCCGATTAGATCTAGCTCTAATTGCTATTCCTCTCATGTGTTGATAAACTTGCAAAATCATATAGCTCTAATCACAGTTGAGTAGAGTTACCAATTAGCAACGCCAAAACGATGTCTCTCTTCATCGGTGCCAAGTCCTTGATGATGGAGCGCTAGCGGATTGAGACGAGCATACACATGCACACCATAAGAGGGATACACGTGTGGTCCTTGATGAGGGAAGCTAAACGACATCCTTGAAACTAGGCCTAGTTTTGAGGTTCTATGATTGTTCAGAACTCTTCCACGACTACATCGAATCCGCTGCCATGTGAGTCGTGATACTGACCAATGCATGTATGGGCATGCATCGTTATCTGCATAGTGATCTTGGCGGTTATGTAGGGATTTTTTTAAATTATGTAGTGTACACCAGTAGTGGTATCAGAGCATGCTATGTGTATATACGATTTGATCTATAGCACAATTTTGTGCGAGTATTTCATAATTTTCTGCAACTATATTAGAAAGTTGTCTAATATTCAGTTTATCTTTGTTGCTTCCCAATATGATGTGTTTGTTTTGTTCCCGACGGCATGGTATGACTTTTTTACAAACGTCTGGCAATCCTAGGACGCTTGACTTTCTCCTGGCATATATCGCTTGATTCAAAGAAGTGCTTCAGTAGTTTTGGGTCGCACTATAGTTGGTATAATATAATGGCATGGTGGAAAGGGCATGCGGATTGGATCCACAAGAGGGTCATGGTTAGGATTAAGTTTAGATTGAGACTCTAGACGTTTTCGTAATGTATGTCTCTGAATCACCTCGCAATGTCAATATTATTGGTGTACGCAGCAGAATTTAAAAAATTCCGACATACGTAGCAGACGGGATCTACTATTGAGGTACGGGCGAGCTTAGATCTGATCGCTACCAACACGTAGTGCAGAACATGTGCCGATGACGATGCCGGTGATGCCTGACGAAGAGTCTCGCGGCTAATCCTAGCGTTGGGACTGTTGTCGTCTCCCCACATCGTGCCTTCTAGATCTAGAAGAGTGAGGGTATCACGTGTTGCCCCTCTGAGAGTTCGCACACGTACGTCCGTCAAAGTCTAGCAGTGCTTCACCGTCGAGGGCTAATTGTTACCGGTTCACTATTGAGGTGGAAAGATCCCAACACATGAGAGAGAGAGATTAGAGCTAGATCTAATCGGAAGAGGACACCTCAAAACCCAATTATAATAAGCTCTAATTCAATTAGAGAGCCTCTAATTATAAAACCTAATTATACCCCCAATTAATTGTGCTTTGGAATTGTCTGTCAGACTGAAACCCTGAGTCAGTGTAACCTCTTACCATGATCTCTTCATATCCTCCATAGACTAGAACATGTCCTTAGTTCCCCCGAGGTATTTTATAATATTATTAATGACTGTCCAATACACTTAAGGCATAAGACACATTTGGTCTTGTACAAGTCACAAGATACACTATGGAATATATATCTGAAGCATAAAGTTTATCCTCCATCTCTCTTTTCTTAAAAACTGTTTGAGGATAGTGCTTCTTGCTCAATACTGTTCCAGGTGCCATAGAAATGTAACACTTAGTAGAATTGTCCATGTTGAATCTCTTCAACATCTTTTCTATGTATGATCTCGGAACACATACACCAAAAGATGAGCGAGAATTACATGGATTGATTGGCGCAGAGGTCTACCCTTTAGGTTATGATTGGTTTAGGTGGATACATCCTTCTAGTCATATTTTATTGTGGATCTCGTTTCACTTAAAGTTGATTTTCAGGAATATCAGTTTCAGTAGGACCATATCTTAGTTTCAATTTAATTGAATTAAGTAGTGCAAAATTAATTTTGTACTATAAAGTCTAAATAAACTTTTTTTATTGTAGAGATGGACCATGTTGAAAACATAAATCTAAATGTGTTGTTAGGGATAAATAAATTAACTAAGGAAAGCGTGAACATCTGTGAATGGGTTCACGATCTGAGAGTTGTTCTCAGAAGTTTTTAGGTAGAGCATGTCCTGGACAATAAAGTCCCAACATCTAATGGGTAATTCTCTCCATTAGGAGAGGAAGAGTATCAAGTTTATGTTATCATGCTTGACATGGTGAGTTCTGAGCCAGGTGATTATTACCCACACTTTCACCCCTTCCGTCTCATGGAAGCTTTAATGGCTCGGTTCTTCATGCAAGTTTGTCATGGTTGTCACCAGCTTAATGCTGAGCTATTAAAGTGCAAACTCATGTGCCTTGATTCATTTAGGGAGAACAAAGACAGGTTCATAGGGATACTACATAGGCTTAAGGATATTGCTTTTCCAATTCTAGAAAAGGAAGCAGTTTACATACTCTTCATGTCACTTCCATCACATTACCTCAGTTTTCTCGCAGGCTACAATCTAATGTAAGTGGAGAAGATAGTTGAAGAAGTCTTTGAGATGCTCATGTCAGTTGAGATGGATGTTTTCATCCATGCTGTGATGACTACACCAATTCAGAAAGACAAGTGACTAGTCCATATGAGGTATAAGAGTTATACCAGTTATTGACATTTTCTTGTCTCAAAAATATTTTGGCATTGGATACTGGAATTTTCTTGACTTTCAATTTATTGTAGAGTGAGAAAGAATACAGGCAAAAAAGGTGGGAAGCATGGAAGGCGTAGTGGAAGACGCATTTAATAGCGCCACACCAGCTGCATCATCTATGAAGTCCAAGTCAACAGAGAGGATCAACACTAGGACTTCGAAATAAATTTTATTTTGAGTTCGATCATTTTGTAATGATTATTTATATTTCATGAACCTTGTTGAGTTCTAATTATAAAATATGTGTGGAAATTACAAGCTTGGGAATTCAAAAGTTTATGATCTTCTTTATTGTATTATGTCATTAAGTTTTATTCTTAAGTCTTGAAAATTTTGATTCAAATTATTACTTAAGTTTGAGTAATACTTTTATGGATTATTAAATAAATTGGAGATAAGTATTTTATCAATTTATCAATGCTTAGAGACCGTCTCCAAATTATTTAATAAATCAAAAAAAATCCATAAAGTGCTAGCCACTTGTGAATTTGGAAATTCACATAAAGGATAAATGTTTTCTTAATTGACTTAATTATATTGAAGACTCAAATGTGATAAGTTGATCATATTGATGAAGTGGAATAGATGAAATAATTGAAGTTTCAGTGTTTCATACAAGTCAGTGGGAGTACTTTGAATCAAAAACTGAGATCAAATAAATTTCATTGAAGTAGAAAAAAGGACTTAAAAAGAATTATAACATAATTGACAAAAGAAAGTGTCCTTAGTCAATACTAATTATTTTTAATTTTGGGAGACTCACAATTATCGTGATAATGAAATCTTTGTGAGACAAGGATTTAAGAAATGTTATAATTTTCTAAGTGTCTTGGTGTGATAAGTCAAAGCGTGAAAAGAAAATAATTCCTAGCCCACAAACAAAATTATTTTGTTTGCTTGTTAAAGTTCAAGCATTGCGATTAATAAACTTAGAGTTATTTTAATGCAAGTTACAAACTAATCAATATCTCTCAAGTGTGATTGATGATTGATTAAAGGGTTTTGCATAAAACCAATATTTTTATTGGTAGTAAATTTCCACTTTAACTCCAAGTGTTTAACACGTTGGAATAGGGAGAAAAGTGCCTTCTAAGTTAGAGATGTGGAAATTATATTAAATTAAGATTTTTAATATTTGGAGAAAGAATTGAATGAAAAAGGGCAACATGTAATAGTTTTTTGTTCATCGCCTTATTCAGCAATTTATGTATGAAATACATAAAGTTTGAACTTAATATTGAATAAAGGTCATATGAGAAATTTGATGTAATATTCACTTTGTGATGTAGTCATCAAAATTCCGAGACAGTGATCATGAAGTGCAAAATAAAATAAACAACATAATAGTCCTCATATATGACATTGGATTGTCAGAGAGATCCAATAAGAAAAAGGAGATAATGTTGACTCCAATATTTTATATTGAGATTAGTTGGAGTGATATTAAATCACTGGAACATGAATATTTTCATTAAGAAAAAACATATATGAATATGTGATATTAATGAAGCTAGTCTTGATTAAAATTGTTTTATCATGTACGAATAAATGATAATGTTGAGTTGGAAAACTCATCGTATCAATTGCCTCAAGCTGTTATTGGATTAGTTAGCAAATCATTTGCTAAATGTAATTAATTTTAGATGAGTAATCTGAAATATTACAATATGAGTGTTAAGTTAGTCGTATTGGTGAAATAAGAAGTTCTTCTTTTTAATTATAAAAAGCGAAGGGACTTAAAAGTTGGTGGGAGCTGAATATGATGTTTTAATTTGGTTGGGCCTAATTGGAAGAAAGTTGTTCTTAAAATGATTTAAAATAGTTTTTAAATAAATTGTCAGAAAGTGTCTTATTAAATACAAAATCTATGAGATAGATTAAGGAATTTAATAAAACATTAATATGATGAATATGTTAAGTGTAATTCTGAAAGAAGTTTCGAATTGCAATGAGACAAAATAATTTGTTTCAAGCGTAAGCATGATGTGATATTTTACAATAAACTTGACCTTCATAGTCTTGGGGAGCAAAATAGAAAGGGTTGAGATCAAATCATAAATTTTGTGATTTGACCAATCTCGTTTTCATGAATGGAGACATAAGCTCCGATATATTTCCGATGGCTAAATTGTTTAGCCATACCGGTATAAAGGAGAAAAACTTAAGTTAATTTCTTTCTCAAGTAGTTAACTCTTTCTAATTAAGCCTATAAATATTATAGTGATATCGTTCTCACATGAAATATTTTATGGTGGTATTACAAAGTAAAAATGACTCAGTGGAATTTTGTATAGCTTCAAATAATATTATGAGATGTTTACTCACATATATATTTGTGGTGGAATTACGAAATCAAATCTTTATTGATTTTAATTTAGTTTATGATTCTTCAATTTATAATACCGTATGTTGTATTAATATCAACATTAGAGTATTATGAATGGACTCTAAAGTATATTACTATGGATAGTTAAAACACAATGTGAGACATTGCGGTTTGCAAGTTATTGGATAAAAGGCATTCGACTTAGTGAGGTTTCGAAAGACGGTGTTGATAATTCACTCGGAGACACTTGAATTATTAATGCTACTACGGAACCAGAGATCACACAATTCCAATTCCTAATAAATCCAACACAAGTTTGTCGGAAATTGATTGGATCAAAAGGTGAAATACAATGGTCTAAGGGACCACATGCATAGTGTGAGTAACACCGGGTTTCCATAGGTGTTATGTCATCATACTAACTAGAGTACTATTGACTTTGGTGCAAGTGGAGACTGTTAGAGATATGCCTAGAAACAATAATAGTCAGTTATTATTTTACCTTCAAGTTAAGAATTAAGTTTATGTCATCATGTTATAACCGCTATATCAATTGAAAAGTAAGTTTTCAATTGAAAAAACAAGAATTCCTAATCTTGTCTCTAAGATTAGCTTATGCTTTGTGAGATGATCACGTTTTCCTGATCATGGACATAGTTAAAGTCAGCCAAAACATAAAAGTTTATTATTAGAGTAACAATAGTACTGAACCGACCCAAGTATATGATCTTGCTAAAAGAGACTAAAGAATTATAATGCATTTAGCAAAATGCATATGTAGTTGTCATTTGCTATAATTTATATACTATGAGAATATCTAGTGACCAGACAATCAAAAGTGATACTTTAGATGTCTTCAACCGTCCATCGTAACAGGGGATCATAATGTTGACATCTGGGTATAACCTAGAGCGTGTAAAGGAACAGAGATCATTCAAGACTAGTACTTAACTCCTCTAGACGATAGAGAGATACATGCTCTGCGCCCTCTCAGTATCACCTATGTTAACCAATCGTCTGGCCAGACACAGTGTGATTTATCACAAGGACATCGGAGATATGGATGAGAAAAGAGGACGATATTGTAATGAGTTTGTATGTGTTATGATCAAAGAGTTTGATCAGATCAGATCACATAGTCTCATCTCGTGGTATCGTTGGTATCATGAAGTAAAGGGAATAAGTGTAATGAGTAAATTATAAGGTTCCCTTGATCTTCGTGAACACACATGAGCCATCATGGGCGTCCGCAGTCCCGGTGTTGGTTACTGTTCGGTAAGTTTTCGGACATGTTTGTGTGTTATCGAGTTTTTATGGGTCACGTGTTTAAGCCGTGCTAATCTTTAAGTTAGTAATAAAGTTGTTGCTATTGATTATGAATGTTAGACATCGATACGTTGTCACAGAAACAAGTCTGGTCTCATTCGGTGAGGTTTCAGGGAAGTTACTATAAGAGAGAAATAATACCGGTGTTAGGTAGAATTTATATAAGAGATAACGGAGGACATGAGATGTCCTGGGATGTTAGAAATATGTTTCTAACATCAGTAGATAAGGTAGATGATTTTATCTATTGAGTTCATAAGGTTCTGGAAGAGTTTCGGGCAAAAACCGAGAGGGAGGGGGGAGGGGGAAGTGCCGAAGGGGCGCATAATTGCCCCCATGGCGCCATGGCCGCACCACTTAGTGGGGGCTGGCAGGTGGGCCCCATGTCGTCCAAGCATGGCACATAGAACCTTCCATAAGTTTTCCTAATTTTATTGAAAGAGAAAATACAAAAAAAAGGGAAAAGGAAAAAAGGGAAGAGTAGAGGGAGTTGGACTCCCGACTCCCACTAGGAGAGGGGGTGCGGCCACCTCCTTGGTGCCGCCAAGCCCCCCTCCTAGCAGGAGTAGGAATACTCCCCCAAGGCAGGTTCCCCCTGCCCTCCAACTATAAAAAGGACCCCAAGGTTTATTGCAAAGCACATAAATTGGCTCTCAAGCCTCTCTATCTCTCTCTCTAGTAGAATTAGATGTTCTAATTAGATCACCTCTAATTGAATTAGAGTTTCTTCTAATGGGGTTTCTGAGGTGTCATCTCCCGATTAGACCTAGCTCTAATTGCTATTCTCTCTCATGTGTTGAGAAACTTCTAGAAAGATATAGCTCTACCAATTAGCAACGCTGAAAGGCCGTCTCTTTTCGTCGGTGCCGAGTCCTGGACAGGGGAGCGCTGGCGGGTTGACACGAGCGTACACGTGCACACCATAAGAGGGATTACACGTGTGATCCTTAACGAGGGAATCAAAGTGACATCCTCAACTAGGCCTAGTTGTGAGAATCTACAATTGTTCAAAACTCTTTTATGACTACATACGATCCACTAGCCGACGAGTCGTGATCCTGATCAATGCATGCATGAGCATGGATCGTATCTGCATAGTGATCTTGGCGGTTACGTCGGGCATTTTTTTTAAATTCTGCAGCGTACATCAGTATGATTGTTTAACCATTCATGCATTGGGAGGCGGGAGGGGGGAGGTGATAGTGAAGGTGTGGGCAAAACATGGGATTCCAAGGGGGTGAAGAAGTTGACTCTGTCCCAGGACCAGGGCGAGCCATGTGGCGAGCGAGCGCATGTTTTTTTTTTGGTGGGGAGGGGGAGGAGCGAGCACGTGTTGGCCGGTGTTTTCGCGTGCGTGGGCAACGTGGTCTCCTTGCCGTGCAGGTGGGCGCCATTCCTGAAGTAGGAGGCGGTGCTGTCGCATCGTGGCCAAGCTGGCGGGAGTGGGTAGGGAAGAGGAAGCTACTCCATTCGTTCCAAAATAGATGACTCCCATTTCTCTAAACATGCATGTGGACACTAAAACATATCCACATACATGCATATTTGGACAAATAAAAGTCATCTATTTTGGAATGGAGGGAGTACGCCGTTGCATGCACCTGACAGCGGGTGTATCAGACATCACGATCCTACAATTCAGGTGTGCCGCCCAGACCATGTCCACACTGTTATCTGCCGATCGAAATTAATAACTAACTAGCTAATAGCTACTCCCTCCATTTCATTTAAAAATACATGACTTCTATTTGTCCAGATATGGATGTAACGGAGGGAGTACTAGATTTAGATTTATTGAACACATGACTCCTCGCTGACGGCTCTGTCTTCGTGGACTCGAGCCTTGCTTGGGCTTTCCTTCTCATTCAACTGGTGCAGGTGCAATCCCTAGCGCATTTCAGTTGAGGATACGTATCACATTCCATGTTCGCATTTGCTATGGCGTGGAGAGTCAGGAGGGATGATCATCAAGCTCTCGCAATATGACATGTCCAGAAGATCGGCGATATCTGCGTGATGTAGTTCTGTTGACTCTTTATCAGAGCCGTTGTAGATCTCAACCAAATGTGCACCGGTAGACTGGAAACTGTGAGCTGGAGACAAGACTGTGTTTGCACAGATGGATAGAACTTCTGGAGGACATGAACTCATTTGCTTCTCTTCCGACACAGACCGTTGAAAACTTGGATTCAGATCCACTGAACTTGGTGACAAAGCCATTTTCTCGTGGGTTACTACAGGAGACTTCGATTCATCCATTTGACAAACCATCTTCTGTGGCTGTGGGTCCTCAACTGAAAGAGCACCAAATCCTTTGGCACTTGCAGAATCGGAACTTTTTCCGCCTAGCGTAGTTGCATTTTCACCAGTCTCTGTGAGCCCTTGTTCAAACTTGGGTCTTACCAGCAAGTCAGAAGGGGGTTTATTATTCTTGGATGAATCTTCAGTACCCTTCAGCGTGGTCCAGGCCATGCTGTTCAGAACAGGTGGGTCGACGGGCAGGTTTTGGAATTGCTCTAGCAATCCGCCGGTTAAGTACGAGTTCAGTTTCCTCTTGATCCTAGAATTCCAGTGATTCTTTATTGCTTTCCCTGTCCTGGTAGTACATGAAATTACAGGTGAGAACGGTGCACTGAATTCCTACAGAAGGATAATGAAATGCAACAGAAAGTAATGACCAATAACCAAAAGTTAAGGTAGTTCAAGAAAAAAAAGCAAGCTTCCATGATCCATGCTTATCATTATCTAACGAGTGTTTACAGAGATGGAGATCAGATATATGGTCTGGTTAATAGTATACCTGGAATCCCACAAAAAAAAAAAAAACCAACCTAAATCCGACAGATTAATTCTCTAATTTTTATTTGCCATCATAGAATCTCACCTCCCTGGAAATTTTTTAGCCAGTTCACACCACCTGTTTCCAAGTATTTGATGAGCACGAATCAGTGCTATCTCCTCCTGTTCTGACCATGCATGTCTATTAACAGCAGGGTCAAGATTGTACTTCCACCTGCATGTCTATTTTCATGAGTGAAATTCTCATTTAGTTAAGAAACAACAATAGGAAAAAGTGGAATCCATATATTACTGAATAATATATCACAATTATTTGAAACTAGAAATTACCATCACAGCAAAGCTACTGCCTCCTAAACAAAGGTTTCTAATGAGGTGTGGTGTGCAACAAAATTTCCCACATCCGAGTTTACAACAATAATGTCATGCAATAAAATTTAGTCCCCCATCTAGAAGGTCGAAGGTAAATATGACAAATTAAACTACTGTCAACATAGACATGCTAAAATTTAGTCCACCATCTCTGAGGTCTATCATAGACATGATAAAGCCAACTATTGTCATTAATCCTAGTATTGCATTATGAAGACATTACCAGTAAAAATAGAACAAGGAGTCAAACAGCAAAGGTTAGTACTTTTAATTGAGTAAATTCCACTATTTATCCCGTAATCCTGACAGGCTTTACTTCATTTAACAATATTTGCCACAATTTACCCCTTAATTGTGACATTATGAGAGCTTTCACCCCATTTTATTATTGTCTAAACTGAAATGCTAGATCCACTTGTTAGGATGACATGGCAGCTTCTTGGGTAGACAAATCGGCCGTGTATTCATCAGATGCATACCCAAACCTGCCAAAGTCACTCAAATTTCATCAAAACTAGTAAAATTATTTGAAACCGCGTCATTTTTGCTGCAAAAGACCGGCTAACTGCATCACACTGCTCCTGTACTATAGGGGATACACCCCTAGCGAATATGGGCCTGAGTTGTCTGCCTAGTGGCCCATGATTGTTTCCGACAACTACCGTCAAGGAATGCTAAGTAATCATATATAGGCAGCTTCTGTAAATTGTCTATAACATGCTTTCTGTAAACTGTATCTGTTCTGACGGGTACCTAACAATTTGGTTAGGAAACAATAAAATGCTGGGATGAATAATTTGAATACGGAAACAGCAAATGGAAGCAGCCAAATAGCATGCTTTCTGTAAAGTGTACCTGTCCCGGCACTGGTTGCTATTACGACCAGGCATATCACGAGCAATAGTTGACCAATTCTTTGAGCCATGCAGATTTATCATTTCAAGCAGAGTATCATCTTCCTGAAAGAAACTATTTTTAGTTAGTTAGTAATTTAATTGTTGAAGAATGCAACAATATGAAACCGAAGGCTGCTGAGATGAACTAATAACTTGCCTCTGCTGACCATGTGCGCCTCCTCTTGCATGAGTTGATACCTGTCTTGTGTGGAATGCCCTCAGCTAAACAAAAGAATTACTATTAAGGTAAACATGAATGTTAAGAACAAAAACCGAGTAAGTGGCATACAATCAATTGATTAAGAAATCATGGTATAGCCAAGCAAAGGCAGCGTCTGAATATTTAAAATTCAAATACGAATTTGTTAAAGAAATCAAGGTGCTAAACGTCCAATTTATCCATGAACTAAAATTAGAAATTAACTTGCCATTGTGAAGTTACCTGCGGTTCTCCCTTTTTCATCCCGGAAAAGTTTAGAAGCTTTTTGTGGTTTCTCGTACTGCGACAAGAGTTAGAAAATCATTTATTCACAGAATTAACTACATCAAGGGGATAACTACTATATCAAATCCACTGTATGACGTAAAAAGAACAAAATATCAAACGGGAAGAAGATATCATAGAATCTTGGTTCCAAGTTCAAGCTACAAAAAGTGATAAGAATTTTGGCACTAAAGTTTTTACTTATTTCCTTAGTAAGCTTTGGTGCTCCATATTGGATTTCTATAGTGAAGTTACTCACTGATCCTTCTTGATATCTTGTGTCTATCCATGTTTACTTTAGTAGTACAAGTTAAACAGGAAAAACATTAGACATGCATATCTCATGGATACAAGGAAGTGCTTGTCTACTAATATACAAATGTACAAGGATTGATTAAGAAAACCCCATAAGACTGGAGCCTAAGCCCAGGCCCCAGTTGATTATCGTCTTCATCTGACCCGGTGGCCGGTAACCTCTGCAATCTTCAATTAACGATAACTCAAAACATTATAGGCAAAAAAGTTGATTCCACACACCTCTTGTGCGATTCCATGCATTTTGTTGCTTGAGCAGCCCGTTGACCTGATAGACCTCCTGCAAAATCAGGCGATGATTAGGGGCGGATCCAGGATTTGAGCATAGAGTGGGAGGCGAAGAAGCCAATGACCATACAAGAAAAGAATATACTAAGTCTTTAATGTACCTAATTCTGTTGGCATTTTCAAGGGCCTCGCTGATATTTTCAATTCTAGCTTGTTCTAGGAGTTAGACAAAATACTTAATATTTTGATGGAAAGGTTTATTTGACACATATTTTAAAGGGAAGATTGTATATCATCTGGGTTGCTCTCCTTTCCCCTCGATTGGATTTATATTTTCAGCCGTGGAATTGGAGATTTAACCAACTGTATTGAAATACTTATTTATTCATGGTGCCTTAATCTTTATGACTTGAGAAGTTCTACCATTCTAATTTGTACAAAATAATTAAGAGACTATATGATTCTTACTAGAAAATCAAACTAGCAAGTAGCAATTGGATTAGATTTCAAACTAGTTAGCAAGTGGCAATTTCAATATCTATACAAAAAGGTGTCTATACATATACGATAATACCTTAGAGCAACTCTAGCAGAACCCCTATCCCACGAACTGTAAACGCGGGATAGGGGTCGCGAAAAGCGTGGTTTAGGGGTTGAAAACTTCTGGGGCGAAACAACACAATCCGACGGGTAAAACAGAATTCTGCGGGATCTATTCTGTTTTACCGGTCGGGTTTACGGGTGTTGTTCCGTCCAAGCAGTTTTCAACCCCTAAACCGAAAAACTGCATGTTTAAACTTTTACCAAAATTCATTGCAAATTAGACATAAGTTCTGACAATTAAAAGGGTTTGAGAAATCAAAGACGACAAATAAGATAGTTCACCACAAACACGCAGAATGCTCTCGTAGAAATGTGCAATGGGTCACCAAATCAAGCATCATCAGCGCCGCCGGCACCACCACCACCACCCGCAGAAGCAGCTACCGCAATCATAGCTTGCTTTCTTCGCCCCAGGATTCCCCTTCTTGCCATGCTGTGCCACTCGAGGGTCACTTCATCCATTTTAGCGCGGTTCATCATCATGTTCTTGTTCTCCTCGGCTAGCAGCTTGGCCACGGACTTGTTCTCCTCGGCTATTGCTCTCCTCTATTTGGTGGCGGCCTTGTACAACCCCTCTTGTCGGAGCATTTTCCACTTCTTTTTCTTCTCTTGGGCCTTCTTCTTGGACAACTCCCTTTTTGCTTCTATAGTCTTGGCCGTCAACAACTCGTTCGATTGCACCATGTAATCTATCTTATCCTGCAAGCTTGAAGCCTCGGCTTGCGTCTTGATTCACCGCTCGCGGCCGTTTGCTTGCTTCGAACACCGACCCCCCGATCTCCTCGATCTCATCTTCATCCTCATCGCCGGCACCGTCCATGCCACCATTGGACTCGTCGTAACCTCATCTTCATCCTCATCGCTGGCACCGTCCATGCCACCATCGGACTCGTTGTAACCGAAGGCCGCAAGAGGGGTTTTCTCTATGTTCACTGCGACTTTGTTCAACATGTCCATGTATGCGGTCGTAGGGACCTCAATCTCGGCCGCAGTACAAATTCGACCCAATCATCCGCAAGAAAACAACGCGATTGCCGCAAAATCGATTCGGAGAGGCAAATAACCGTACATTTGTGTCGGCGTTGCAGTTGCGGTGGAAGGCATCGGCTGTTTCTTCTTTTTAGGCAGCGGCTTTGGTGGTTTCGACGCCCCGACGCCTCCTTCCGTGGCAGCTTTAGCAGCTTGCCCGGTGCCCAGGCGCTTGCGCTTCACCGGCGGCGCGGGGCAGGGCGCAGCCACCGACGGATCTGAACAGTCCGCAGGATCAGACTCTAGCGCCGTGCAAATGGGGACGCTGACAAGGGACGACTGCAGGGCGGCCATGGCGGCGCTAGAAGAGGGAAAGCGGCCGGAGCCAAGGAAGAAGGTCAGAGCGGGGGCGGGAGCTGAAAGTTTCGTCCCGCCAAGCCTTTCCGCGCGATAGAGGGCACCCTCGGGTCGACGACGGAAACCGTGGATTCAGGGGTCGGAGGGGGAAATTATCGGTCGCCCTAAGAAAAACTTACGGGCCGGCGAAGTTTACGGGCTCTAGTAGGGCCGAAAATTTCTCTCGTGGCCCGTATGCGGCAGTTATTTTTCAGTTCCGGCACTTTTAGGGGCTCTGCTAGAGTTGCTCTTAGAGCAATGAGACGATGAGATTGGTTAGGAACTAGACGTGGCACGCGGCAGATGGTAGTCAACGGGGAGGTGTGCCTTCACAACCAATTGCAGCGATGCCTGAGTCCTGAGTTCCGGCGGCCGGTGACGATCTTGCCTGACGATTAAGCAATGAAGCCCTTAGTGTCTGGACAGGCGGCGGAGACGGAATAGCTCCCTCCATGGAAACAGAGTGAAACAGAAGCCTGTATGGAATATGATGCATTCCATGGATCAACCGATTGATTTCTCATCCCCGTTCTGCCGACGCTATGTACATGCCCTTGTGGCTAGCTTTTTTGGGTTTGGCCTGTTCAGGTTCAACACGCGGATTAGGCATGCGTGTGCTTCGATAATGGCTGGAGTATTCAGCTTAGCCCCTGCTACATACTACCTCTGTTCTTTTGAGAACAGATTTGAGAATGCTTGACAGAGCTTGCCGCTCTACATACTACCTCTGTTCCTTCCTAAATATATAAGACGCTTTGGAAGTTCAAATTGAACTCGTAAAACTATCAGGGGGGGCGAACCATGGGGTCTCTCAGCCTCTGGTGATGATTGACCGACAGTTTCGGATTTTTATCCGGGCATTAAGAAACACCAAGATCATACTATGCAGGGATAATAATGCTAAGAATCAGGGACGCCGACAAATCGAATCTAAGATTAGATTAACATAGCCATATCTGTTGAAATGCCTCCACGGAAGTCATCAATTAAAACAGGAAGGTGGCACAGAAATGGACTTTACCGCCGCCTCGGAGTTGGAAGCCCGTCTCCACTCTGCACCATGGCTTGATACTGCCTTCCCAAAGAAACAGATAAGCTGCAAACAAAATCAACAGTGGGGGCTTGGAGGGGACGATGTTGGCTCGGAGAAGGTAGGGGGAGTAGCCAGCCAGGTCCGGCGCAGTAGCCGACGCTGCAAGTTGGAGAACCTCCTCATCGGGCGCGTGTCATGCTTTTCTTCTTTCTATCTCACGCGTGTGAAGGGTAAACAGTACGAATGCGCTGCAGCTAGTGCTACCTGTCTATGTACCGAGTGGCAACTACCGAGACACGCTCGCTTTTATCAAGATGAAAGTTTCAGAGCAGGGCATTAGCCCCCGGCGCACCAAATGTCGGAGAGTGGTTGTCCTGTGACAAGATCTCTCAAGATGTTCGAACACGGGGGCTAACCACATTCACAGCACCACTTAAGGGTCTAGAGAGTAAAACTTGCGAGGAAAACAATGACGACATAGAGAGTTTACCCAGGTTTAGGCCACCGTCCGGTGTAATACTATATGCTGCCTAAACATAATCATTTGGCACAATGAAAATAACAACATAGAACATGTCCCTCGTGCAGTGCTAACTTGCTGGGCTTGGTTCCACCTCGTGCAGTCCGAGAGCGTTCGATCAAGGAGGGGCTCGCTGGAGCGTGGTTGACGGACTGTGGTCCGAATCTGGGTGAGCCTCCTAGCCAACGTCCAGCTAATGTCGAGGTAGGGAGACAACCTAATCTGGAGATGAACAAATGATGGTGTGTTCTCATCCAAAGTCAGCGTATAATGCCTTCTTCACCGGGATCACGTTGGCGCCGGTCTCTTCTCAGATTTGGCGGTCGAGGGCTCAATACAACTGTAAGTTCTTTGCGAGGTTGGCTTCTAGAAACCGTTGATGGACGTTGGACAGGCTACAACAACGTGGCCTCCCTCATCCGCCCGTGTGTCCGTTGTTTGACCAAGGAAAGGAATCCATCCAACACCTCCTCCTAGGGTGAGTGGTCTCGAGGGAGATTTGAGACTAGGCCTTGAGCCGTTGGGGGAAGCCTGAGTGGACTCCGGAGGCGAACTCCGAGTTGTTGACCTGGTGGACTGACAAGCCTTGCCCACCTCATCAGAGGCGTGATCTGCGGACATCGATCATCTTCGTCTTCTAGTGCATTTGGAGGCATCGGAATGACGTGGTCTTCATCGGTGTGGCTCCTCCGGTGACCACCATCAAGACGAAGATCAAGAAGGAGTGCGAGAGATGGCGGTTAGCAAATCTATTTCGTAGTGATGTATATGGGTTCTGGAGCCAATGACCCCCAGGTTGATGTGGGGCAGTGTTGTAATGCCGCTCGGCACTCCTTCTATATGATTAATACACCTCTCGAGGTGTATTCTAAAAAACATGGAACATGTCCATCCAAATCGCCACCACTTTCCATCGGTCGTCTTTAATCTCACCGACAATGTGTTCCGAATTTTACCGAAGTCGGATTTCATGGATTGGCACACACTCTTGGACCTCTGGCTTGGATGTAATTTGGTCATGCATGACTGCAACTATCAGCCCGTGGGGCTTCCAGAAGCGTGTTGCGAAGCCATGCTGTTCATTAAGACTATAGGACATGTCTATCTGCGATTTTCATGGTGTTGGTGGTGGCGGGGAATGTCAAGATGACTATGATTGGAAGACCATAAGAGCGATGACAGGTCTCGATGCGTTGAAGACATTGCTTCACATGACGTAGTGCGGGCATGGCCAAGACGTTGTTCCTATCCGAGTCCCACACAGGATGCTTGTGAGCCTGGTGATTGTTGTTTTGCAACAACGACCTCAATAAGTGGGGTGGTAGCATTGTGTGGTGACCCAACACATCACTTCATGTGTAGTGCGCAAGTCGGTGACATAATACTCACAGAAGGACTTATCCGTGAATATTACATCTCTCGGAGTGGTACAACAGAAACACAGCGGGTCCAAGCAAAGCTATACGATACAAACTTCATTACAAAATCTTGAGAATCTCTTTGATGAATCAAAGAAGATCTCATACAAATGAAACATCAGAAGAAGCAATTCGAAGATCCAAGCTGGAGAATTACTCTAGCTCAGAACTAAATCCACTATGGCTGATGTCAGCCCTAATCTATGGCTTGAACAACTAAGTCCGAGAATGGACTCCACCTACACCTTGATAGCGTCTTCTCCATCAACGTTGTTGATGACGATGCTTTCCTGACTAAGTAAGAGATGACTCCATCTGGCTTCATGAGGTAGTGATGGCTTCACGATGACGACTTCCCTCAGGCTTCAACTCTAAGCAGGGGGTCAAACGGGAACGAATGAGTAACGAGCGTTACTCAGGAAGTTCATGATATATCGGGGATAGTTTGATGCACTAACTACAACTTTAGACTCAAAAGAGTCATAAGCTAATGCAAGGTTTTTGTAAATCTTTCTTCAAGAGGTTGCTTTTAATTCTGAAGACTATGCCCGCGAGATCTTCACAGGATTAGAACTTTCATGGAGTTGCCTTTCCTGCGGCGTTCGCAGCTCCTTCCCGGAACAAGGGGTAACATGCCACATCCTTTTACACTCTGCAGAGGTGCGTTAATTTACCCATGGACGACCAAGACCATGTTGCACAACCAGGCTCGAGATCCTGTCCACTCCCACTCAGGTGTGGGGCCCGGTTGTTGGTCCAAGCCAAACCGCGCTTCTCCGCACAACGCATGCCCACCCATTTCTGCCAGCAGGTTGAACGCCTGATTCCACCCCTCACGATGGATATCTACGCGCCCCTGGCAGACCATCATAGACCCGAGAGTCCGTGGGAATTAAGGGATCCTACCCATGTGCATGTAGTCTCCTAAGACCTACAGCATACGTCTCTGGCAGCCCGTTGACATGCGAACGAGAAAAGATCACGACTAACTTACTCCCCCCATAGAAGACCCATGGTTAACGCGAATTTACGGTGCAAGAATCTTGAAGGTAGTTGTTGTTAAATCCTAGGTAATACGTTCCCGTGTAGATGGAACCTTCTTTCGACCTATTCATCTTACCATGGTTCCATCCGCCCACCAAACAGAACACTACCACTCGGGTAGTCATTCAATTAGTCATATTATTGTAAAAAATAGGATCATGCATTCTTTTGAGACTAGGTGGTAATACAATGTAGTTTTTGAAATTAGTTTGTTATGAAGTACTGCAAAGGATATGAGCAAGTGATGAACTTGCCTGATTGGAATAAACATAATCATCAATGCCTTCGATTCAAGGGTCTCGTAGAAAATCCCGCCATCTGAAAGATAGTAAAGTAGTCTCGATAAAGACTACAGAAAACACTGGCAAGATGATACATGCATAGTAATGAGATGCATCGTGAATTACCCTGGAAAACACCCTAGCTTACAAGTGTAAGCCACGTTTGATACGATAACTCAACCACACTTGTTTTAGGTGAATGGTTTCATTACTTGTGGTGATGTGGTTATTATTTATTTTAGATTTACATGTGTTTCACTTTTACTTAGCAACCAATTTTTATCATGTTTAGTTAGAGGTGTTTATTACTTGGTTGGGCAATAAGACAACGACATATGGAAAAAAACTATTGAAAAGATAACAGTCACCTTTTATTTGATATTCAAAAAGTGTAGAGCATATGACAAAGAGTTTAATTGAAAATGATGGTTTAATATAACTAGCTCTACCATCACACAAATTTCTATTGACTTGTGATGATAGGTTTATTAGGTGTGAAAACATGAGGGTTTTATGAATAAGGGAAATAATTTGTGGCAGCTATTTGTTGTTAGAATGAAATATAATAGAATTCCAGTAAATATTTGGAAACAACTTTATAAGTTATACAAAATGTTTTGTGTTTGATATATTTGAGTTGAGAATCTTTTTCTCTTTAATTTGATATATCATTTGAAGGTTTCTGAAAATATTTAAATAAGTTATTTTTTTTAATTTAAATGAATTAAATGACTAAGCAAATATAGCACACATGAAAACTTGATCAAATGATTGTGAAAACATCATAGGTGGATTGTATTTGTCATTTGGAGCATTTTGGTATAAAATTTGTATTTTTCTGATTTTATGAATTATTTATTATTTTTCTTTATTTTAAATGATTTACTTAATTAAAGAAAATGTTTAATTTTAAACTTTATCAAATTCATTTGAAAATTTCATAATCAAACAGATTTAATTTTTCTGATTAATATGATATATTATTTATATTTTTCTGATTTATAGATTTAAAGTTATTGAATTATCAATTTTAATTATTTTTCTTTTATTATTTGATTTAACAAGGGGTCCACCTGTCAGTTTTCATTTCCTATACGAAAATAAATAAAAACAGAAGGAAAAGGCCCCTGACGTCATGATGACATCATGCCCGCGTCATCAGAGGAGAGGATCTCCTCTTTGAAGCTCGAATTCGATGATCCGCTGCAAATTAATTCGATTCATTGCTTGCACTAGCTAGAGGACGACTCAGTGAGCGTAGGGGTGGTGGAGATGTGACCATTTGGTCACCGGAGTTGCCGGCGGTGAGCAATGGCACGACGGCGAGCTCGGCCAACGGCGATAGCAAGCGTTCGTCGATCAAATGCAAAATTAAAGGCATCCTAAGTTTCCTCCTCTCACCCTGGAGCTCGTGGAGGTGTCGGTGAAGCCCGGCGAGGTTCCAATCACCGGCGGGGAGCTCTTTCTTGCGGCGGCCGGAGATGAAGGGGG
The DNA here is from genome assembly GCA_028641055.1 of Alopecurus myosuroides. Lineage (NCBI taxonomy): Eukaryota > Viridiplantae > Streptophyta > Magnoliopsida > Poales > Poaceae > Alopecurus > Alopecurus myosuroides. The sequence goes on from CM054060.1 coordinate 216,962,798, forward strand.
TGACCCGATTCGACCTCCTCAGAGTTTCCCAGCAAACGAGACTCGCATGGGAGGTGGAGGACATCCAGGCGGGGCTAATGATGGTCTCAGATTCTCCGGGGATGGCTGGAGTCGACGGCGATAGGCGACGGCCGGCAGAAGCTAGGGTTAGGGTTTGGTTCCGGTTCTTCACAGAGAGGAACGGAGAGAGCGAGTGCGAGAGAGAGTGAGCGAGTTGGGAGGGCGTCTCCTCCCTCTTATCCACGCGGAAGAGCGGCAAGCAGGACGTGGCCAGGCCGAGTCGACGGCAGCGGCACGACTCTGCTGTCCTTCTGGCCGGAGTTGGAAAAGAAATAAAGTTTTCCAGAAAACCCCCTGGAAGTTTTTACAATTTACTAAGAAGTCCTTCTGTCTTATAAACTGAACAAAAACATTTGTTTTCAGGGCCAATTTGTAAGCAGAAAAATTAATAAAAAATATATTTGAATTCCTCATCAAATTTTACAGCTCACCATGTTTTGTTTTGGTGAATTTGAATAATATTTGTATTTTTTATTTAGGGTGCTAGATTAAGTGATTTTTATTATTTCTCTCCATTTAATTTATTAAATGACTTTAAAATTTATTTTTAGACCTGAATATCATATTTACACAACACACATGTGGTTCACCAAGTGGTATGTTATAAATGGATCATTTTGAATATAATTTCTTATAAAAATAACTTAGTAAAACTATTTGGTACTAGTTCTATGCACTGTTATGAAAATCATTTAATATGGAATTTTATTCCATATCAAACCAGATGATTTTAATCGGTGAAGGGCTTGTTTTCTTTTAGGATACCATGTCATCTTTTATAATTGAAACTCTTAGCAAACTTTGGTTGACATTTTACTTAGATCTGTGTAAGAAAGGTTGTTGTTTTTAGTACTTGATCAAATGGAAAACATGTGTGGTTTTGGAATCCGATTTACTTGTTTTCCACATAGGTTTCAATTGTGGATAATATCTAATGTTGTTTTAAGACATGTAATCATTTGCATGGTTATATATGGATGAGTTTTTGTTATCATCTGTAAGTCTTACATGTGAAAAGGATTTGGAAAACAAGGTTTTAAGCTTGTTTTCATCTACCTCCACATATCAAGACATGTGGATATAATGGCTTGTTATTATCCCATGCTTGATAGTTGATTCCATTAAAGATATTATTATGAGTTCCTCATCTCTGATGAGCTTGATAGAGGTTAATGATTCTCTATTATATCCTAATGACTCACTGGATAAATTCTTATGCTCCCTTACTGACGCAGTGTTGCTTCCTATGGTCTTCTGTTGCTTGATGTTCTTCTCTCTAGTAGCCACTAGCCTTCTGTTTTCACCTTGTGTCAATTGCAAGTAATATCATCTCTGGATTCAATCTTCAACTATCTCACCCTTGTGGTGAGAACAAACAGTTATTCCAAGCAAAGATTTTACTTAGATGATTATATTGTGGTTTCTTGTTTCCTTGGTGTTATTATTTCTATTGGTTGATGATAAAAGGAGTGTAGGTGTAGTTTATGACATCAGTTAGCCTTAAGCATATAAGAAGAATCTGTTGACAAGTTTGAAAGGCTTGTCCCCAAATTACTTTTCATATACAAGAGACTGAGGTGTACTAGGTTATTCAACCTTCTGTTTATTTGTGTATGACACTCAATTGTTTGAGTATACAAAAGTGATCTGTTAACAAGGTCTAGAAACTTGTTACCAAACTACTTCTATAAAACTAACATTGGAGTATCACATAATTTCAAGAGGGTTAATATGATCAGATCAAGTTATAAGAGTTTCCAAGTACTCTTATAGTAACTTAAAGTAGCTCTTCTAGCACACTCTAAATAATCTTCTTGTAGATCTTCTGGTGGTGGTTCCTCTTTTCTTGTGGGGCTTCTCTTGTAGAATGACTTAGAGAAGATGGAAAAACAGGATAATCTAGACAAAGTAACAAGATCTTGATTTAAGAGTTAGTTCATGTTTTTATTATCCTTCCATATACTTCTTATTTTATTTCCCAAAAGATATGTACTTGTCTCATACATGATTAGTTTTACTTAGCTTTCCATTCAATTCCTCTAATAGAGGTTATACTTGTTGTTATCCTTACTTGTATCCAGAGATACTTCAGTTGTAGAATCGTTGGATTTGAGTGGAGGTGTGAAATGCTTATGGAATGATGACTTAATAGTAGGTGTATCAAATGGTGCAGTGAGGTGTTGAGATTTCATATGTTCACTTGTATAAGATGATTGAAACAATGAGCATGTGAAAATTATTGAGGTTTAATGACTTATGTCATAGTTGTTAGTTGGTTACTCAGAGTGTCATGTTTTTATTTTATATTATTCATTTGTATTCCTGATACAGACATAGAGGTTTGGAAAGATCATATGTGATGATCAAGGTTTTAACAGTGGTTGAAGAATATTTGATTCTTCTCTTAGGTACTTCTTTTATAGTTGATGAGATATGTACATATTCGATAAATATGTTAATACAATTATTATGTCATTTCCCACTTATGGGTCTTGAGTTAACACTTATTTGTATCACTTGTGTTCTATTGATACTTTGTTATTTACTTATGAAAGTGCACTTAACAAGTATGAGATACTTTATAAAGATATTGTGCATATGATTGATAACTTAGAGAGTTGTTGTTTTATAGGAGATAACATTTCTATTGATGAGATGTTTCCATTGTGTATCACTTATTGGGGAAAGTATGATTATCAGTTGTGTGATTTGGGTACTCACCCCTCTTTGGATTGTAGATACCTAGTGAATTATCCCAAGTCACTTATAGACTTGTGGTTTAAGGTTGTTGAGAGTTTGTGTTGGTCACAACCAATTATGGTTGGTGTAACCAAATGATTTGGTTTCTTAAGGTACTTGTTATAAAGATCATTCCAAATGTACTCTTGACTAGATGAACTAGACCTATTTCATCATGTCAGGTGAAACTTTGGTCACTTTGATTCGTTTAAACTTTTGCGCCAAAATTTCCCGTACTTTTAGATGCATGCTTTGAAAATGCACATATTAAATTTAGATCCTTATAACCTCCCAAACACTGGGATGTTACAGTATCTCCCCCTTAACAAGAACTTCATCCCTAAGTTCAACCTCTCTTACGTAAAGGTAGATAGAGGGAACTTCTGTAGAGCGTTGATTCTTCACAGCTGTTTCCTTGTGTTGACCTTGGCATGTGTAGCCTCTTGTCTTGATTGTTCACCTTCCACTGTCTTGCTTGTTGATCTCACACTATGTCTGTTGTTATGACAACTATGTTTTGTTACTAGGCCTTCCTAATGGTCTTACGAAGAACACGTGGTATTTCCACCACATAGTGGATACCAAGTTTCATTATCCGATGAATAGGTATGGTTTCCTACCTCTCAGAACTTTCTAGAAAACATTTGATATATCCACCAGGTGATGAATAACCCATAAGATTCTTCCAGTATACTAGATATTGTCTAGATTTAGGACTCCATTTGACTCAATCTAATAGTCTCAAGAGGAATACCCTCAAAGAAACTTGTACAACATAGTGTACATTGACTAAGACTCAATTTTTTAGTGAAAATATCTTCGAGTTTCCTCGAGTTTAAACTCTTTCCTATATGTGACTATAACCTATTCCATTGGTTACTTCCTATGGTCCTTCTACATCTTTTTGTTTTGACTTCTACGGGGTGACTCTATAAGTTAACTTATCGATCTTCTACATATTTCCTTCTAGGATATAACTACTCATGTTATTTTCTTGGCATCACTTGTTGTATATCTCCATGTGTTGATGAAGTATATTTCCAACTCCAAACAAGATGTGGAATGTGGTCCATTCACATCAGTGGCTTCATTGTCTGCTGCCTTCTTGACTTCCTAGTCTTCCAGAGTTTTTGTTATTGTTTCCAACTGCTGATAACTCAGAACACTCTCATACTAATCCTATACCCTCTAGACCAGTAACATCAAGATAGAGCTCAGTGTTTGCACATGCATTTGCACATCAAGTTCAATCTTCATGTCAGATCTAGTCAATCAAAGATCCAAAGAAGATCCAATAAATCCCAAATGCATTTATCACTCATGCATCAAAAGCCTGTGAAATAGAAGTACTTAGAGTAAAACATCTCAAGTACCAAGGCTCTTAAATGCTATACACTACAAGTAGTTATATATTACCTTGCAGTCCTATTCTACGCAACCACTCTTTGCCCAAGGTAATTACTCCAATTGCATGCCTTAGTGCAATGGAATAAACCAAGACAAAATGATCCTATAGTAGTTGTTGTCTCACTTGGTTTCGTATAAAACTAAGTACTATGTCATTTGAATTACTACATCTTGACTATGATAAGAGTAGTAATGTAAGAGTAGTAATGTAACCTCATGGCATCTGCAGATCCTTCATGGTGTTGATCACATCGTAAGAGTAGTAATGTAACCTCCATCAATGCTTATGCCTTCTCCTAACTATGTACTAAACAATAGTGATTCACCTTCAGACTTGGTAACCAAGGATATGGTATATACCCCATAGTTACCATGGTCTGATGACTCTTCATGATTCTCAAATATCCCTAATTGTTGGCTCCTATACTTATTCTATACCATGTTCTACTCCATCCTATTCCTTCATACAATGGGGTAATCATCTCTTTGACTTAAGCATCCCTGACTATGTCAGGACTCTCCTTTTCACAATAACACAGATACATGCTAGACTTCTAACTATTCATACCTAGGTATACAGAAAATAGATAAGTATATTTACTCAAGTTGAGTACGAAATTCTATACAATTATGATCGTATCATTCTCAAGTGGATGATCATCATAGTTGTAGGGAATGTGGTTTAGATAAGATGGCTTCCTATAATATTTACCAAGCTACAGATCTCCTAAAAGGTTTTAGACCTAAGGTCGCTTCGCTCTGATACCATCTGTGATAAACCAACACACCATTGCATGTGTAGTGCGCAAGTCGGTGACATAATACTCACATAAGGACTTATCCGTGAATATTACATCTCTCAGAGTGGTATAACAGAAACACAGCGGGTCCAAGCAAATCTATAGGATACAAACTTCATTACAAAATCTTGAGAATCTCTTTGATGAATCAAAGAAGATCTCATACAAATAAAACATCAGAAGAAGCAATTCGAAGATCCAAGCTGGAGAATTACTCTAGCTCAGAACTTCCCTAATCTATGGCTTGAATAACTAAGTCCGAGAATGGACTCCACCTACACCTTGATAGCTTCTTCTCCATCAGCGTTGTTGATGACAATGCTTTCCTGACTAAGTAAGAGATGACTCCATCTTGCTTCATGAGGTAGTGATGGCTTCACGATGACGACTTCCCTCAGGCTTCAACTCTAAGCAGGGGGTCAAACGGGAACGAATGAGTAACGAGCATTACTCAGCAAGTTCATGATATATCGGGGATAGTTTGATGCACTAACTACAGCTTTAGACTCAAAAGAGTCATAAGCTAATGCAAGGTTTTTGTAAATCTTTCTTCAAGAGGTTGCTTTTAATTCTGAAGACTATGCCCGCCAGATCTTCACATGATTAGAACTTTCATGGAGTTGCCTTTCCTGCGGTGTTCGCAGCTCCTTCCCGGAACAAGGGGTAACATGCCACATCCTTTTACACTCTGCAGAGGTGTGTTACTTTACCCATGGACGACCAACACCATGTTGCACAACCAGGCTCGAGATCCTGTCCACTCCCACTCAGGTGTGGGGCCCGGTTGTTGGTCCAAGCCAAACCGTGCTTCTCCGCACAACACATGCCCACCCATTTCTGCCAGCAGGTTGAACGCCTGATTCCACCCCTCACGATGGATATCTACGCGCCCCTGGCAGACCATCATAGACCCGTAGAGTCCGTGGGAATTAAGGGATCCCACCCATGTGCATGTAGTCTCGCAAGACCTACAGCGTACGTCTCTGGCAGCCCGTTGACATGCGAACGAGAAAAGATCACGACTGACTTACTCCCCCCATAGAAGACCCATGGTTAACGCGAATTTACGGCGCAAGAATCCTGACGGCAGTTGTTGTTAAATCCTAGGTAATACGTTCCCGTGTAGATGGAACCTTCCTTCGACCTATTCATCTTAGCATGGTTCCTTCCTCCCACCAAACAGAATAGTACCACTCGGGTAGTCATTCAATTAGTCATATTATTGTAAAAAATAGGATCATGCATTCTTTTGAGACTAGGTGGTAATACGATGTAGTTTTTGAAATTAGTTTGTTATGAAGTACTGCAAAGGATATGAGCAAGTGATGAACTTGCCTGATTGGAATAAACATAATCATCAATGTCTTCGATTAAAGGGTCTCGTAGAAAATCCCGTCATCTGAAAGATAGCAAAGTAGTCTCGATAAAGACTACAGAAAACACTGGCAAGATGATACATGCATAGTAATGAGATGCATCGTGAATTACCCTGGAAAACACCCTAGCTTACAAGTGTAAGCCACGTTTGATACGATAACTCAACCACACTTGTTTTAGGTGAATGGTTTCATTACTTGTGGTGATGTGGTTATTACTTATTTTAGATTTACATGTGTTTCACTTTTACTTAGCAAACAATTGTTATCATGTTTAGTTAGAGGTGTTTATTACTTGGTTGGGCAATAAGACAATGACATATGGAAAACAACTATTGAAAAGATAACAGTCACCTTTTATTTGATATTCAAAAAGTGTAGAGCATATGACAAAGAGTTTAATTGAAAATGATGGTTTAATATAACTAGCTCTACTATCACACAACTTTCTATTGACTTGTGATGATAGGTTTATTAGGTGTGAAAACATGAGGGTTTTATGAATAAGGAAAATAATTTGTGGCAGCTATTTCTTGTTAGAATGAAATATAATAGAATTCCAGTAAATATTTAGAAACAACTTTATAAGTTATACAAAATGTTTTGTGTTTGATATTTGAGTTGAGAATCTTTTTCTCTTTAATTTGATATATCATTTGAAGGTTTCTGAAAATATTTAAATAAGTTATTTTTTTAATTTAAATGAATTAAATGACTAAGCAAATATAGCACACATGAAAACTTGATCAAATGATTGTGAAAACATCATAGGTGGATTGTATTTGTCATTTGGAGCATTTTGGTATATAATTTGTATTTTTCTGATTTTATGAATTATTTATTAGTTTTCTTTATTTTAAATGATTTACTTAATTAAAGAAAAATGTTTAATTTTAAAATTTATCAAATTCATTTGAAAATTTCATAATCAAATAGATTTAATTTTTCTGATTAATATGATATATTATTTATATTTTTCTGATTTATAAATTTAAAGTTATTGAATTATCAATTTTAATTATTTTTCTTTTATTATTTGATTTAACAAGGGGTCCACCTGTCAGTTTTCATTTCCTATACGAAAATAAATAAAAACAGAAGGAAAAGGCCCCTGACATCATGATGACATCATGCCCGCGTCATCAGAGGAGAGGATCTCCTCTTTGAAGCTCGAATTCGATGATCAGCTGCAAATTGATTCGATTCATTGCTTGCACTAGCTAGAGGACGACTCGGTGAGCGTAGGGGTGGCGGAGATGTGACCATTTGGTCACCTCCTCAGAGTTTCCCAGCAAACGAGACTCGCATGGGAGGTGGAGGACATCCAGGCGGAGCTAATGATGGTCTCAGATTCTCCGGGGATGGCCGGAGTCGACGGTGATAGGCGGCGGCCGGCAGAAGCTAGGGTTATGGTTTGGTGCCGGTTCTTCACAGAGAGGTACGGAGAGAGCGAGTGCGAGAGAGAGTGAGCGAGTTGGGAGGGCGTCTCCTCCCTCTTATCCGCGCGGAAGAGCGGCAAGCAGGACGTGGCCAGGTTGAGTCGACGACGGCGGCATGGCTCTGCTGTCCTTCTAGCCGGAGTTGGAAAAGAAATAAAGTTTTCTAGAAAACCCCTGGAATTTTTTACAATTTACTAAGAAGTCCTTCTGTCTTATAAACAAAACAAAAACATTTGTTTTCAGGGCCAATTTGTAAGCAGAAAAATTAATAAAAAATATATTTGAATTCCTCATCAAATTTTACATCTCACCATGTTTTGTTTTGGTGAATTTGAATAATATTTGTATTTTTTTTATTTAGAGTGCTAGATTAAGTGATTTTTATTATTTCTCTCCATTTAATTTATTAAATGACTTTAAAATTTATTTTTAGACCTGAATATCATATTTACACAACACACATGTGGTTCACCAAGTGGTATGTTATAAATGGATCATTTTGAATATAATTTCTTATAAAAATAACTTAGTAAAACTATTTGGTACTAGTTCTATGCACTGTTATGAAAATCATTTAATATGGAATTTTATTCCATATCAAACCAGATGATTTTAATTGGTGAAGGGCTTGTTTTATTTTAGGATACCATGTCATCTTTTATAATTGAAACTCTTAGCAAACTTTGGTTGACATTTTACTTAGATGTGTGTAAGAAAGGTTGTTGTTTTCAGTACTTGATCAAATGGAAAACATGTGTGGTTTTGGAATCTGATTTACTTGTTTTCCACATAGGTTTCAATTGTGGATAATATCTAATGGGATTTTAAGTCATGTAATCATTTACATGGTTATGTATGGATGAGTTTTTGTTATCATCTGTAAGTCTTACATGTGAAAAGGATTTGGAAAACAAGGTCTTAAGCTTGTTTTCATCTACATCCACATATCAATACATGTGGATATAATGGTTTGTTATTATCCCATACTTGATAGTTGATTCCATTAAAGATATTATTATGAGTTCCTCATCTCTGATGAGCTTGATAGAGGTTAATGATTCTCTATTATATCCTAATGACTCACTGCATAAATTCTTATGCTCCCTTACTGACGCAGTGTTGCTTCCTATGGTCTTTTTTTGCTTGATGTTCTTCTCTCTAGTAGCCACTAGCCTTCTGTTTTCACCTTGTGTCAATTACAAGTAATACCATCTCTTGGATTCAATCTTCAACTATCTCACCCTTGTGGTGAGAACAAACAGTTATTCCAAGCAAAGATTTTACTTAGATGATTATATTGTGGTTTCTTGTTTCCTTGGTGTTATTATTTCTATTGGTTGATGATAAAAGGAGTGTAGGTGTAGTTTATGAAATCAGTTAGCCTTAAGCATATAAGAAGAATCTGTTGACAAGTTTGCAAGGCTTTTCCCCAAATTACTTTTCATATACAAGAGAATGAGGTGTACTAGGTTATTCAACCTTATGTTTATTTGTGTATGCCACTCAATTGTTTGAGTATACAAAAGTGATATGTTAACAAGGTCTAGAAACTTGTTACCAAACTACTTCTATATAACACTAACATTGGAGTATCACACAATTTCAAGAGGGTTAATATGATCAGATCAAGTTATAAGAGTTTCCAAGTACTCTTATAGTAACTTAAAGTAGCTCTTCTAGCACACTCTAAATAATCTTCTTGTATATCTTCTGGTGGTGGTTCCTCTTTTCTTGTGGGGCTTCTCTTGTAGAATGACTTAGAGAAGATGGAAAAACAGGATAATCTAGACAAAGTAACAAGATCTTGATTTAAGAGTTAGTTCATGTTTTTATTATCCTTCCATATACTTCTTATTTTATTTCCCAAAAGATATGTACTTGTCTCATACATGATTATTTTTACTTAGCTTTCCATTCAATTCATCTAACCCTCTGTTTGGATGCAGGAAAAACTGCTTGGAATTGAATTGGCCTGTGAATTCCAAATCCAAGCTGGAATTGGAATTGAGCTGCAATTCCAATTCTGTTGTTTGGTTGTGCACAGAATTTGTTTGGGTGTGACCCAATTCCAATTCCTGTTTGGATGTACATACCATGGAATTCGACGCTTTTTTGAGTTTGGACAATATAAACATGTGTACATGTATCAAAAATTAGTATATGTATATTTGAATGTTTATATAATATTTTGCACACATAAATAATATATAAAAATTCGAATAAAGTCATAATAACAACATAAGTAGGAATAATCATGGAAAACATGTTCAAGAAGCATAGCACAAAATAATCATGTCTCTAGAAAATAGCAACAACACGACATAGATAATAATTATGTCTCTAAGAAATAGCATAGGTGGATCGCTTATGTCTCGTACACATAGCATAAACGGATAGTTCGCAAACATCAAAGTACATCGAAGTTCATACATGAACCAAACATGATAGCAATCATCACTCCAAGGTCAAGAGCCATGGCTTCCTCAAGTCTTCTGGGAGTGCCATGAGCGCTTCAAACATGCGTTCATCTTTAATCAACTTTCCATAAGCTCTCAGCATATCTTTACTCTCCAAACCCTCTACTTTCTGAAGTGCAGCAAGGATTTCAGCTGGAGGAGTAAACTTTGCCATCAGAGTTGGCTCGGTTGTATTCAAAACATCATCAAAGGACATCTGCATCTTTCCCATCATTGACATGATAGCATCCCCCGTGCGTTGCCTCTTTTTAGGCACCTCAGGAGTTACTTCAACAGCGGGCGTGTGTTCTGCTTCTTGAACACACTCATTACCTGTCCTAGCACCTACACCGGTTGCATGGTCTTTTGAATATATGGTATTGATAGACTCCCAGTTGTGCACTACCTTCGTCCTATAGGCACGTGCATCTTTGTTAGCCTACACAATAGAAACATGGTATTAGAGAGGATAGTGATGTTGCAAAAAATAAGCACAAAAATAGCAACATAGAGTAAGGTTGAAAAAATACCTCCACATATCGAGTCCACACTTCATCACTTTCAACTAACACCATGCTCTTTTCCCAATCCCATCCAAAACCGCTCTGAGCAAGCATCTTTGAAATGATCTCATATTGCTTGTCAAATGTTTTAATTCTTCCTGTTATGTTGTCCTTCGTGATGTCAATGCCACATACATCCTTAACATGCTTAATGCAAGCATTATACACATGTGGCTTCCAACCATTTTGAGCACGGTCACCATTGTTGTGATGCTCAACAAGGACAGACAACAATGCACTGTCCATCTGAGGAGTCCATGTTAGGTAAACCCTATTCTTCTTGCCTCCTTGTTCAGCCATGCTTCTACAAGTAGAACAGATATATGTGCATAAAAGTAAGGACAAAATAGCAACATAGAGTAAGGTAAAACGTATATATTAGTTCAACATGTACAAAATATCACAAAAGGCATCATCATCAAGCTTGCACGAAAGAAAGCACCATCATCTAGCTATCAACTCCATCACTACGTATCTACTCGATCTCAAGTTCGCCATGCGCCACAAGGTACTCAGCATACATGTCGTCCGCAAATTGTTGTCTAAAGTTAGACCATGCATTTGTTTGTTGGACACTTCTAATCAAAGTAGCATCATCTATAGGTTCAGGAGTCATAGCCGCTAGCTCAGCGTCGACCTCCTGAAGTAACAAGTCATCTCTCATATGCTGCCTATCCCTTGCATAGTTGTGCAACACACAACACGCATTAATAATTCGAATCTGCAAATATTTAGTTCATAGTCAAAGAAAGAACACAGGATAGCCCATATGAACAACCAAATGGACATGTGTTACCTGGTCCTCTATGTCAAATAAAGAACAAGAACGCAAGATGGCAAATCTTTTCTTCAACAAGCCAAAGGTTCTCTCCACGACATTTCTAGCACGAGCATGACGCAAGTTGTACAACTCCTTTTCATTTTGTGGTTGTTGTTGACTTACAACCCACTCTTTCAAGTGGTACCTAGTGGATCTGAATGGAGATAGAAATCCGGGTCCATTGGTATAGCCAGCATCAACAAGATAGTACTTTCCTATTTACAAGTACACAAGTTAGCTACCAATTTAATACGAGAAATCAAACGCAAAGAGAAAGAGCCGTACCCTGTGGTACAACAAATGCATCTTCACGGTCGATTCTCATAGCATCTTTTAGCACTTTTGAGTCTGATGCCGAACCCTCCCAACCAGGTAGAACATATAAAAATTCATGTTCCAGTCAACCACACCTAGCATGTTAGTGGTGATATCTTGGTGCCTGTTCCTATACCTCCCTTTGTCAGCAGCGTTAACAAACACAGGAATATGACACCCATCTAGTGCTCCAAGTGCATTAGGAAACCACTTCCACTTGTAATCATCAGGAGGGGTGATAGAAGGATCAGGAAGCTTGATGAACTCCCCAGTTAGAGACAAGATGGCTTTTAACACAGTAGAGAAGTGCCTACTGATAGTCTCTAAAGAACGTTGGTATGTGCCACCCAACATCCTCATTTTAAGTCCATGGCCAATAACTTGTAAGAACATAGCAACATTTTCTTCTACCGTCACGAACATGCTATCTTTGAGACCACACTTCTCACGCAACATAACACAAAGATCATGAAAGTTTCTTTTAGTTAACCGTAGCTTATCATAGCAAGTTGTCTCAGACCCCTCATAAGTTTGTTTCAACATATACTTCCGATATGCTATCTTTTCCTCATCATCATCAAAGCATCCAAGGTTTCTCGGAGCTCGATGAGAACTAAGATAAGCAAATGCTAGGCATGACAATTCAAAATACTTCTTTGCTAACAATATCCTCTTTCTTTTTTTTCTTCTATTCTCCTCGGTAATATAGGCAACCAACTCTTCATTATTCATGATGAAAAAATCTACAATGCACACACCATATACATGCATGAATTATTCAAAGCCAAATAGATAATGTTCCATTGCACAAAAAGTGTGTACATCATAAATAACATCATAACATGCACACATGAACTAGGACTAGAGAACATACCTTTGCTAAATCCGTCTAAATTCGCAATCAAAATGGTCAATCTGCCTGCCAACCTACACATTTAAAATAAATAACAAATTAAGAAGAGTACAAATTGTATAGACAAGATAAAGAAATTGAAAACAGAGAACTACATGTGCCCATGGCCAAAAAACAGAGAACTCCATGGGCCAAAAAATATTTTGTGTAGGTCACAAAAAGGCATATGTTTAATGGAAGCATCACATGTGCATTTAGTTTATGTTCTAGGCTCTAGTTTATACATTGCTGCCAAAAAAACAGACAACTACATGTGCCCACGGCCAAAACAACAGAGATTTACATGTGCCCATGGACTGTGATTTGGTGCTTGCGATGAATCGATGGCCAAAAAAACAGAGAACGCTGCTAACAAAAACAGACAAGTACATGTGTCCTTGAGAAGTACAGAGCCTGTAACGCAGTACTGCTGCTAACAAAAACAGAGAACGCACAAAAAATACAGAGAAGCCATTCGGGGAGACGGAGGAGCAGCGCCCGTGCGTTTCCTCGTGCTGCGCCTATACGAGGCGCTCAACGCCCGCGACGCGCGCCGGGCGCAGGACCTGCTCGCCCCGGACCTCGAGAAAATTACAGATGAGGCCATTCGGGGAGAAGGTGGAGCAGCGCGGCAGGTTCCTCGTGCTGCGCCTGTACGAGGCGCTCAACGCCCGCGACGCGCGCCGGGCGGAGGACCTGCTCGTCCCGGACCTCGAGTGGAAGAAGGGCCCCGGACCTCGCCGTGGAATCGAGAAGGGAGCCGCGGCCAGTTGCCTCCAGGTTGCGAGGGCGGAGGGCGCCGCCATGGAAGGGAGAGGTGGGAGGGAGGGGAGAGGAGAGAGGGAGGGAGAGGGCGGAGGAGCCTACCAGCGCCGCCGCCGCCGGTTTCCTCCAAGTCGCGGATCGATACGAGAGCGAGGAAGGCGAGTCGAGGCGTCGAGCGGAGTCGAGCGAGTCGAGGCGGCTGGATGAAAAACTTTCCGAGCGCTTTCCGAGGGTGGGGGCTCGGAATCGGCGGACGCGCGCGGGATGGGATCGTGGAATTGCCCAGGCTTTTCCAAGCCCAATTCCTTAACCCCCCCAAACAATAGAAAGCGGGCAGACAATTCCAGATTGCCAATTCCAGGGTAAATTTCCTACATCCAAACGGGGGTAATAGAGGTTATACTTGTTGTTATCCTTACTTGTATCCAGAGATACTTCAGTTGTAGAATCGTTGGATTTGAGTGGAGGTGTGAAATGCTTATGGAATGATGACTTAATAGTAGGTGTATCAAATGGTGCAGTGAGGTGTTGAGATTTCATATGTTCACTTGTATAAGATGATTGAAACAATGAGCATGTGAAAGTTATTGAGGTTTAATGACTTATGTCATAGTTGTTAGTTGGTTACTCATAGTGTCATGTTGTTATTTTATATTATTCATTTGTATTCCTGATACAGACATAGAGGTTTGGAAAGATCATATGTGATGATCAAGGTTTTAACAGTGGTTGAAGAATATTTGATTCTTCTCTTAGGTACGTATTTTATAGTTGATGAGATATGTACATATTCGATAAATATGTTAATGCAATTATTATGTCATTTCCCACTTATGGATCTTGAGTTAACACTTATTTGTATCACTTGTGTTCTATTGATACTTTGTTATTTACTTATGAAAGTGCACTTAACAAGTATGAGATACTTTATAAAGATATTGTGTACATGATTGATAACTTAGAGAGTTGTTGTTTTATAGGAGATAACATTTCTATTGATGAGATGTTTCCATTGTGTATCACTTATTGGGGAAAGTATGATTATTAGTTGTGTGATTTGGGTACTCACCCCTCTTTGGATTGTAGATACCTAGTGAATTGTCCCAAGTCACTTATAGACTTGTGGTTTAAGGTTGTTGAGAGTTTGTGTTGGTCACAACCAATTATGGTTGGTGTAACCAAATTATTTGGTTTCTTAAGATACTTGTTATAAAGATCATTCCAAATGTACTCTTGACTAGATGAACTAGACCTATTTCATCATGTCAGGTGAAACTTTGGTCACTTTGATTCGTTTAAACTTTCGCGCCAAAATTTCCCGTACTTTTAGATGCATGCTTTGCAAATGCACATATTAAATTTAGATCCTTATAAACTCCCAAACACTGGGATGTTACACATTGTAACACCTGGGGTGTTACCCTATTAGAGAGTGTTTGTTTTCTTTTTGCTTGCATCATCTGCATCCCATGAGCATTGCATTCTGTTTTTCAAAACAAATCAAAATTCAAAACAATTTAAACTTTCACCCTTTGCTCAAAAATTTCCAGTTTCAAACTTGCAAACTAAATCACTCAATTGTTTTTCAATAATTTGAAGGTGTTTTAATCCAATTGCTTGTTAATAAAATTTCCCTGTTATTAAAACCCTAATGGCAAATTAAATTTCAAATAAAGTCATAGTTGATATGATCCAAATTGAGGTTTAAAAATTAAATTCTTGCAAAACAAATTTTTTCAAATAATGTTTGCATAAGGGTTTGAACTTATTAAATGGAATTTGCCTATTTCCAAAATTTCCCAAATCAAACATTGTTTGAATTTCACCTAAAACCTTTAAACCGAATTAAATATTCAACATTGTGAAACAATGATTAACTTTTGCTTTAATTATTTGTTTTGGAAAATTATCACAAATAAGTCCTAAAAGAAAACCCTAACCCTTCTCTATCTCTCTCTTTTATTCTTTACAAAAAAAAATCAACTAATAGGAAAAAATAAAAATAAAAGCCAAGGAGAAGAACCAGCCCACCCCTTTTCCTTTTCTTCCCCCCCCCCAAGCCCACTTCTTTTCTCTGCTGGCCCGTTACCCTTCTTCCTCCTGTCGCTGTCTAGCAGTACGACAGAACCTCCACCCTCTGATCATCCCCACCCCACGCCGATGAGCTGCCGTACAGGCCTCTCCCCCCATAAGTATCCCCTTCCCTCCTCTGCTCGCAGCAACCCTAGCCCCACCCTCCAACGCCGCCGTCTCTCCCATCTCCTCCCTCTCTCTGAACCCTTCCACGCTGAACCCGACCACCGTGAGCTCACCGTCAGACCACCTCCTCCCCTCACCGCCGGTAGCCACAGCCACCTCGAGGAGCCACCGTCCCTGGGAATGGAAACCCGGCGTCATCCTCCACCTCTCCGTCCCCTCGCTGGTCGCTGGGAGCAACCGGAGCGACCGCGCCGTCGCCGGAGTTTCCTCCGGTTCTGCTCACCGTTCTGAACGACGACGTCCTGCAGCAGGTGATCATCCCTCGTCTTTTTCCCCTCGCCCCTACTCTGTCACGGCCACTGCACGCACCTGCACACCGTCCACACGACGCACACATCGAGCACCACATCCGCGCACCGCGTTCTGTTGATCAACGCCGGCGAGCTCCTCTGTCAGGTCGAGGAAGAGTTTGGTCGTCAGTTAAAATTCAGACCACGCGCAAACTGAACCCTAAAACTAGTCGAAGCCCTTACCTGTTAAGATTCGCTCGCTCACTCCAGTGGCAACGCCACCGTGCGCGTACCCCGAGCCCAGGGTTCGAGCCCTGGCTCACGCGGGGAGAAAATCCCACCTTTTTTGCTCCCCTCGCTGTCAGGGAGGGCCCCCTGTCAGCCTCTCCCGTTGCCACGCGGGCACAGTGCGCCACGGGGCCCCCCTGGCAGTGCCTGTGTAGCTGTTCGAGTGGGTATAAAACGATTTTTAACGTTTCTGTAATCAAAAGCTAGTCCTCTCTTTTAGCAGATTAGTCCCTGGAAGTATTTTGTCAATAAAATTAGTTTTATAACTCTAAAAAATGAAAATAAAATATCCACACTGGTCTAAATTAAATTCTCTATCTTTTGGTAACATTTGTTCACTGTTTTGAAATTTCAAAATGCAAATTAAATTTGAATTCAAACAAATCAATTGCAATTTGCTAAATTCAATAACTAATTCATTATTAATCCAATAAATACAAATAAAATATGTTTTCCATACCATTTTGAATAACCTATTCAAATATAAATTTTGTTTCATGGTTTGAATAATTTAAATTGCCTAAATAATTTAATACTTGTTTAATTCATTTAAATTTGATAAAATCATAACTTGCTCAAAATAAAATAATTTTGAACATGCAAAATATGTTTTCAAACCATCAAAGTGTGAACTTTTCAAATGTGAGTTTGAATTTATGTTTCGAACAAAAAAAAATCAATTAAATTCAAACTTGTTTTAAATTCATTTAAAACTTGTTTAATATTGTTTAATTCATAATTAAATTATCCTAATTCCAATTTCAATATTTGAAACATGTAATCCAACTAAAATTTGATGTTCTTTTCAAATACAAATTTTGTTAATTGTTTTGAACACTCTAACTTGATGAAAACAACAATTTCTTGTGTGACATGTTTAAGTAACCAAACCTTTTCCAAACTTGATAAATAATTTCCAACATATTCAAATCCTTTTCACTTGCATCTTTTGTTGTTATCTTGCTATCACCATCATGCATGCATCATGATAAACCACTTGCACATGTTAACTAATTGTAGATCATTGCTTCAACCTTAACATGTGCATCCATATGCAACTCACATTGCATATGGGTCCAATTAAATGGTGTTATCTTGTTAAGTAGTTTACCTTGATGCATCTTTAAACTTGTCATGCATCCATATCTTGATCATGCTGGATCTTTTGCCGTAGTAGTAATTGTTGCATCCGGTGTTTGTTCGAGGTTCGTTGCTTCTTTCCGGATAGGACGTTGAGATGATGTGAGCAACGACAAGTTCTGCTACCTTGCGGGATCTCAGGCAAGTATACTCACTTGCTGCCAAATGGCTGCCTTTCATCACTTGTTACCGATACTTTCCGTTGTTCTGTTCTGCTAGCCTTAGTAGTAGGTGTTTCTGTTACGAACCTATCACATGAATCCTTTAACCCTGATATTGCCTCACCTCCACACCTATAACCATTGCTTAAGCCCGTGTCTTACTAGCATGCCTAGGGTTGTTTGCTCGAGTCTGTTACCCGTTACTTTCTGTTACTACTCTATTATGTTCTGGGGGCTCGAGGTTAATCAATCAATCAATCAATCCTGTTAATGCTAATGTTAATAATAATTTGATGATAAGGCACCGGCAGGAGGCCCTTTGTGGTTTTGAGGCCTGCTAGTGTCGACCCTAATAGGAAAAGGGTCTTGTCTACTGATCCATGATGAGCGCCCTACCCGCATGTGGGAAGCGAGTATGGGCGCCCCCCTCAATTTGACTCGATTCGCATCTCGTCCAAATCGCCTCATTTAGTTTGGGTTTTCCATTTGCTGCATGCATGATCTTGCGAGCCCTTGGTACCCGGGTGGAACTTTCGTAGTCGGCATATAGGGGGACACGTTCTTAGAGTGCTATGAGGGTCCATTTTCTTTTGGGCTCGATTAGCCGTGCGCCCAAGGTGCTTTGGGCTTGATGCGAAGAAGAGTTGAGTTGTGTAGAGTACCTCGCTTGGTGGGTTAGCTCCCCATCTGGCGGGTTATTCTTGCGTGTACGGATAAATTGGTGCAACCCTGCAGGGATAATCTTCTCGAGAAGCCGTGTTTTCCGCGGTTATGGATTACTTGGTGAAAGTACTGGCTAACAAGTACTCAGGACAACTTAAACCTAATGATTAACAATCTTACACCCATGATTAACAACTTGACTAGTAATAGGCTTATTGACACAATAATCTGATCCATCATTAATCCAACTGTGTGAGTTATCCTCGGATTGCTTCTTCGGATAAGGGGCGAGATCCAGGATGGGTTTGTTTGAAGTTATCTTTCAGTTGGTTACAATACTCGATCTTATCTTCTTTCTGTTAGCCGGAAGTTGTAGTATCTCTCTGTAGTTGGTTAGTGCAGCCCGCTGTCGCTTATTTACAATAACCCCTTACTTTCCGTTGATCCCAAAGTATTTGTATCTTGTGATGACTGGCTACGCCGGTATCTTGTGAGTATGGGTTTCATCCCCCTTGCCAGTACTTAACCGTACTGACCCACGAATCTCTTTCGTGGCTGCATATTCAATATTGCAGTCAACAGGTTTGAAGTCTGACGACGTTAGTTTGGGAATCCCTCCGGCTTGGCCTGGGCAGGGATTGGACGCTCTCGGTTATCTTCAGGACTCTTAGTCCAATTTGTATCTTGTCCGTAGACGGACGATATGTTGTTTCTTCCGCTGTTATTTGGATCTTTGTATTGTATCAGTTGTATCCCTGGCTCGTCTGAGTCATCTTGTATCTATCTGTTTCTGTTGTAATTGTGGAATATTCGTGAACTATTGTAATGTTATCACAAGTGGCAACCTGGAATCGGTTATTATGTGGATTTTGGCGGGAATGTTGAAATCTGCATAGTGCCCGATCTCGGGGCGTCACACACATTGTGAGACTTCAATTTTGTTGGTTCTTCTCGAGTACTGAGACATGTTATTCAAAGGTCCAACCTTTATTGGTTGTACCTAGCAATGGTCTTGTTGAAGGCATTGTTTTGGGAACTCGGTCATTCTCTAGGGTGAAAATTTAAGATCTTCGATCGGTCGATTACAACGCTTGTGCATTGTTTTCTTCTTGTAGATGTTGCTTTTTGACAACAACTGGGCGGTGTCTTTGGTAGTTGTTAGAGTGTTGTGGCTGCGAGTGACTGATCACCATGGCGGGTTTGTTTTATCCTTTTATTTGTTTTTTAGTTGTGTGCATCCTAGATGTCTGGCATATTGTCTTCGCGATATTAATATATTCTCTTTATCCAAAAAAATTAAATCAAAGCATATTTTTTTTTGAAATTGGACAATGGATGATTGGAGGTGTCTCGAGTGACATGGTTAAATAGTGTTTAGTCGGGGCGTTGTACGTCGACCTTATAACGAAGGTCACCGTACACAATGCGAGAGTTGGCAAAAAAATGTTTCTTTTAATAGGTTGGGATGTTTATTTTAATAGGTTGTGATGCCTTGTTGGAGTGCGTATTAATCCTACATTCGGAGAGTGTCGAGGGGACATGACAATAGATGCTAGGTTATCTACGACTTTTCAAGGGAGAAACCAAGCTACCCCACGATATTGACGACTCCTTAGATTCAAAAGTAGAGCACCTTGGGGTGTGGAGCTCTAACCATCTCCCCTTCTTGCATCGTATGAGTGAACGAGAACTCCACGCTTCGTGGTGATCTATATAGGGCAGGAGTCCTTGACAAATGACCAAGTCTAACTTTCATGGTGGTACGTGGGAGGGCATAATTGTAAAGTTTGGTCTACTAGTCCATGAAGGATGTGGATGAGAGAGGATGTGGATCATGGTGGACTATCCCGATAGGTCTCCACTTATTGGGCTTCTTGCTTAAGGGGCTTCATTTTTTACCTTGTATTTTATCTTGTGTGTTGATCATTGACTTACTTACCATGACATGGCCATGGACTTTTGTTGACTAGTCTTGACTTGACCTTACTTGAATTTTGTCCATGTAGGCGCCTACTATACTTAGAGAGGGGGCCCTTTAGGCAAGCGGTATCCATCTTTACGACAGGAGTCCCCATGAGTTATAGTATTTCTGGCCACAAGTAAAAAAAAATCTTGAGTTTGGAGAGGTGATGCGGTTGCATTCTAAGGGATACCCGATCTTCACAGATTGAGGTGGTTTTTGGTCTATACTGCAGAATTTAAAAAATCTACCCGACGTAGTCCTCCAATATCACTATGCAGATAACGATGCATGCTCATACATACATTGATCAAGATCACGACTCCGGGCAGCGGATTCGATGTAGTCGTAGAAGAGTTCTAAACAATCATAGATCCTCACAACTAGGTGTAGTTGCAAGGATGTCGCTAAACTCCCCTCGTCAAGGATCACACGTGTAATCCCTCTTATGGTGTGCATGTGTATGCTCGTTTAAACCCGTGAACGCTGCGCCGTCTAGGACTTGGCACCAACGAAGAGAGACAACCTTTCGGTGTTGCTAATTGGTAGCACCAATTGACTTCGATTAGAGCTATATGATTATGGAAGTTTCTCAACACATGAGAGAGAAGTAGTAATTAGAATTAGTTTTAATCGAGAGAGGACACCTCAAAAACCAATTAGAAGAAGCTCTAATTCAATTAAAGGGCTCTAATTAGGCGCTCTAATTCTACTAGAGAGAGGTTTGAGAGACAATTTCTCACTACCTCAAGACTTGGGGGGCCCTTTTATAGTTGGAGGGAAGGGGGACTTGCCAAAAGAAGGAGGAGTCCTAGTTGAGATAGGAAGGGGCTAGCCGCACCAAGGAGGTGGCCGCACCCCCTCTTCCTAGCCCAACTCGGACTAGACTCCCATATGAGAGTCACTCCACCTCTTCCCCATTTTATCTTTTTCCCTTTTTTTCCTTTAAATAAATTTAGGAAAAACACCGGAAGGTTCTCCTCTCGGTTTTTGCCTGAAACTCTTCCGGAACCTTATGAACCCAATAGATAAAATCATAGACATTATCTACTGATGTTATAAACATATTTCTAACATCCCAGGACATCTCATGTCCTCCTTTATCTCTCGTATAAAATTCTTCCTAACACCAGCATCATATTTCCCTTATAGTAACTTCCCCAAAATCACTCCGATTGACACCAGACTTAATTCTATGACATCGTATCGAAATCGAACATTCATACAATAACAACATCTTTATTCCCTCAATTAATGTTTGGCGTGTCTTTAACGTGTGACCTGTAAAGCCTCGATAACACATAGATGTTCAGGAACTTACTGAACAAGAACAAACAGCGGGACCATGGACGCCCATGATGGCTCATGTGTGTTCACGAAGATCGAGTGAACCTTACAACTTACTCACTGCACTTATCCCTTAACTACTGAAAGATTGAGAGGTTAACTAGAGGAGGGGTGAATAGGTTAACTACAAATTTGAGCTTCTTTTTTGATTTAACAAGATAGTGCTCAAATACAGATTGTCTAGATTATGCAACTAGGTGAACAATCCTATATGTAGAGCAAGTACGACTAGCACAAGGTATATATATGACTAAGCTAGTAGCAACAAGTAAAGGTAAGTTGAGGGCTAACCGAACACAATGACGCGGAGATGTATCCCTAAGTTCACTTCCCAATGGAAGCTAATCTCCGTTGGAGCGGTGCGGTGCCACCAATGTGGAACACCGAGTAGCCCTCAAATGGCACACCGTATCTCCTTCGAGTCATTCCACTGACGTGGAGAGGCTCGAATCACTATGTTTCCATTGAATTTGACAACTAGAACCTTTACAAGGAGGAGGCACACTCCACAACTTTGGAGGGTCCTCACCAAATCCCCGGAGCCACCAAGACACCGGGAAGCAAGATCCACGAGCACAAGAGTCTCGGGGACAACAACAAGGCTTCAAACTCCAATGAGCTAGAAGCAACAAGATTCTTGGCTCCAATGAACAAAGAACAACAAGATCCCTAGGGGATGAGTGGGTTGATGATGAATCGGCTTGGTAAAGTTGTAGATCTAGATCTTCTCCTCCAAATCCCAAGAGATCGATGGCTTTGGTTGGGTATTTGGGGAGAACCTTGAGCTTGGAGGTGGTCAACAATGGAGGTGAGAGAATTCTTGTTTGACACCTCCAAAAGGTAGGAGACAAGTCCTATTTATAGTGTGGGAAAGAAAGTGGCCGTTGGGGAGGTCCCTTTGAGCGGTGCAGGGTGCCCGGCCTGGAGCCCGGCCTGGCCGGCTGGGAGGCCGGCCTGTCGTGCAGGGAGCCCGGCCTGGGCGCAGAGGACCTGGCCTGGGCCGGCTGCTAGGCCGGCCAGCACACCGAAGAGCCCGGCCTCGAGCCCGGTCTGGGCCGACTAGGCAGTGCCCGGCCTGCGCAGGGGAGAGCCCGGCCTGGGCTGGCCGCCAGGCCGGCCACCTAACAGAACCTCCCGGCGTGAGGCCCGGCCAGGCAGTTTTTTTCCTTTCTTCTTCCCTTCGATTTCTTCTTTCTCCTTCTTCTTTCTTTGACTATTTTCTTCAACAAACAAGTGTTTTGACTTGTTTTTCTTTCTCCATTTTTGTGCTTTCATAGCTTTGTATATTTTTCATTTGTTCCCTAGAACACTTAAGCACAATGGTCAAATACTTCCAAGTGTTGTAATCAAACATCAAAAACTAGGATTAGGAAACATGTCCTTTCAATC
This sequence comes from Alopecurus myosuroides, assembly GCA_028641055.1. Lineage (NCBI taxonomy): Eukaryota > Viridiplantae > Streptophyta > Magnoliopsida > Poales > Poaceae > Alopecurus > Alopecurus myosuroides. Next base: position 216,985,867 of record CM054060.1, read on the forward strand.
TCCCCCTTTTTTGATGTTTTATGATAACATATGGATCTAGAAAATAAATTGATTGAAGCATTTGTGAGGGAGTAAGAATATATAGAAGCTCCCCCTATGTGTGTGCCCATAATCATAAATTGTGTTATCATATTGAGGGCACACATATTTGGGGCTATTTAAATTTCCCTATATGTTATATTTCAATATAATCTCTAGAGCTATAGAGGTTTCCAAAATTGCTTTATGATGAAGAATTAAGCATCTTTAGCTCTAGGAATTTATCTACTCAATCCATTGACATTTTCTCATCATAATAGGGTGAGATATGTATCCATGGCAATTAATCATGTATGAAGGGATATGATATCAGCTCACCATACTTCTCATCAAGGAATGAATATAGCTAGGATAACCGTAATATGGATATTTCGAGAAAGGCATAGTCTTCAACATAGAATAGATATCCCGAGAACGACATAGTCTTACGATAGCACATAGGAATAACAACCATAAACCAAATAAGGAGTTCAACTAGACGGAAGAAAATGGCAAATGGATGCATGCTATGCAAATGCAAAGATCACTAAGATAATTCTCCCCCTTGGCATCAAATCACCAAAAATGGGAAACTCAAGCCTCAAAATCCTCGTCATCTTGATCGTTATCGTCCTCTTCCTCCTCATCATCATCATGGGGTGGTTGATGAGGACATCCCTAGCTCTTCACCTATTGTTACACATGATGATGTTCCTATAAAAGCTAATGAAGTGAGGATTGGTCCAATGACAAGATCAAGAACCAAGCTATTACAACAACAGGTGAATTCACTCCTACTTGAATATAATGTTTATAATTGTGAGAGCTTTATACTACCTAAATCTTTGCACTTGTGTATTCTTAGGTTTGTTGATAACACAAACATAAATGGAGATCATGGAGAGGAGCTACACAAGGATGAGCATGGACTTCAAGAGGAGATGGAAAACAAGTGCTAGCATGGTGAAAACAACAAATAACAAATGTTATCATGACAAAGGGATGGTGCCTCCACAAGGTCAAATGCACTAAGTGTGGAAAACAATGTCAATTATGTTATTCCACACTCATACATGAACAAGGCAAGAGGAGGGCGCCCACAAGGAGTATCAATGCGCCATATACAAGACCTAGTTCAATTAGGATTGGTTTGTATACCAATTTGGCCGCACCCCTTGTGTGGGGGTCGGTTTGTATCCAATTGTGGTAGTTATAGGAGTCCTAGTCCAATTAGGAGTAGTGCTTGCGCAAGGGATCCCCTTGTGGCCGCACCCCCTCTCATATATACCCCTTGGGGCGCATAGGAGAGGTTAGACTACGTTAAAACATAAACCCTAGACCTCTAGATTGAAACTGCTTGTAGGCCTTTCATCTGGAAGTTCATCTGCAAACTTTACGTGTTACCTGCTGTTCCACTGGGAATAAGACGGTACATGACCACTTGTAGTCGATGGATTACTTGTGCAAGAGTGTGGAGTTGAGAATATCCTTGGGGTTGCTATCTTTTGCATTGGCATCAGGGATCAGCCGGGAGAGTTCTTAGTGGCGCACTAGTTATCATACTGGAGTTGTCTGTGAGTTCACTAAGAAGATTGGGCCACCCCATATCATCTTGGTATCAGATTTACAGGTTGCCTCGGTGAGCTATCAAATTTCCCTTTAGATTTGAGTGTTTTATTTCCTATCCAGAAAATTGCCCCACAAAAATAGTATTAGTCATTGCCATAGCCTAGATATCATCTTAGTTTTCAATTACTAGTGTTGTCTTTGTGTTAGATTTGTGTTGCTTTTTATCTTTTTTAGATCTCTTATTTTCGGCTAGGTTTAGGGTTCTTGTTCATCTAGTCGAAATTCTTATCAAAAATACCAAAAAAATCCGCTCCATATCACCTATACCACCCCCAATCCGAGTCCATCTAGTAATCCCACCCCCACGGCACAAAATCTACCAAAATTCATGCCGCACCACTTTCTAGTTGCCATCGGATTCACCTCCACCCACCGCAAGCAAACCACCGCTGCCACCTCTAGCTATACTCGGATTCCATCCTTACAAAACCCCCCGCGCGCCAGCAGAAATCCTTACCAAATCCCACCCCGCGCGCTCCCACCCCACGGCACAAAATTTCTGCCGTCGCTGCCGCTGTAGAGGCCCCAGACCGGAGGGTCCAGAACCCCTCATATGCATTCATTCACGATCCCAGAAGAACCAGTCATGAACAACATACGTAGTTGGCATACAGAATACATCATCCATTACACGAATATAGAGTCTTACATAAATGGTCACATGACCAAGTTCTTGATAACTGTCACACAGCACAGACATTCAAAGTAAACACAGCGGAAGACGATAAGCATAGCGTAGTAGAACCCGAGTCACGCCTCATCCTACAGGCTGCTGACTGGGAGGCGCTCCTAGTTCGCAGGGCCATCAGCGTAGAACTCCTCCTCATAGTACTCCTCCTGAGGTGGCTCCTCGTAGTCTGATAAGTAGATACCAGGGGCGAAACCAAATGAGTACATTTGAATGTACTCAACAAGACATCCTTTAAGAGCTTACAATTATGCATACATGCTTGTTTGGTGGAGTGGGTAGGCCATACATATGGTTCAGCTACCCATGACAGATAAAAGATTTATCATGGTTGATGATTCAGGTTTAGTTCTTTGTGAAAGATCATTTAAAATAATATAGTTTTACTCTCGTAGATATCACATATCTCGGAGGTTTTATAAGCTTTGTTTTAGAAAAGAAAGTTCTCTTTTCAGAAACTTTTAGTAATAGTTTCCTTCTCATCCGTATCTCACAGATACCAATTCATTCCTCCTTAGTACCTCGCATGTACAAAAGCCTTCCTTCAAAACCTCTTTTGAAAAGTTGACACAATACTAGCTACATGGCCATTCAACCGTCCATATCCGAGGACGCGGCTATCTCGAAATAGTTTTACTCTGCAGAGGTGTACACATTTCCACTAGATCCAGAATCCGCCATGAAACAACCATGGACTGTTCCCAACCTATGAGAACATCAGATAGCTGGTCTTGACTATCCACTCTGTACAAGCTAGTAAATGACTATCTCTTCAATTGGGGTTACCCTCCCTGGCAAGCCATGTCCCACACCACCCAAACAGGAGACCCAACTGCTGCATCCGGAGGGAAAATTAATCCCACACTTTAGATGTCCCGTATACTCACTCCTAGCGACACTTCGGTTCGGAGGATCCAATCCCCTATAGCCTTTGAGATAGCACATATACTAACCATAACAAGTTTCTAATCAAGCCCCTACCCATATTGGGGTAAAGTGGCAGTACGATAATGGTTGTCCAGCGAAGACTAGGTTATGTGTCTTTTGTAAACATTTCTTAAAAATTTCTCATCATGACAACTCTTCCGGTAGACAGGGTCTCACCCTTCCTCCGGAGTTTTCCTTCCATCAAGCATTTGTTTACAAAAACACATTTTATTTAGTTCATTTAAGAACTCAAATTTTAAGTGGGTGAATGGTATTTATATACCATTTAGTGGCTAAGGGCTTGGCAATACCAAGTTGGCTATTAATATGATTCCTTCTTCTAATAATATTAATAGTAGTAGTATTCACAACCAAAAATAGTTTTGAGAGTATAGTTTTGTGAAAACTTCAGAAGTGAAAAGCATGCATGATAGATAATGATAAGTATTTATACAGCAAGCATTAGGATGGCTTTCCTTGGTACAAGTGGTGGTCCTGGTCCTGAAAGTAACAGGAGTTGCAATACCCTTCTTCAGCAAATCCTTCCTCCTCGTTTTCTAACGTCGTAAAAAGAAATAAAGACACACTTTCAGAACCAAACAAGACAAACAATGCTACAAGTAATACATACATCAAGCAATCAAGAAGTACCACCCAAAGTTCTCAATTTTTCCCTTAAGAAAAATTGGCATAAAAACTATAGTTGGAAAAATCTGCTTTTTCCTAGTGTTTATGTGTGGCCAAAACAATGATTCTTAGTTAAGAACACTATGGATCAGTGTGGTAAAGCACATGTTACTAGACAGTAGGGTGTCACATAAAACACATTTTGACGTCTAAAAACTCCCCCAACAATCTCTATGGCTAGCACATATAATTTGCTAAAATATTCAAATGGTGAAAAAGTTCATGACAACAAGTCAAGCCTATTTTCCACCATGATGCAAAAATACCAGTGGGGGTTCCACTAGCAAAATGCTCACCAAGAGGTTAATAAGCCTCTGGTCACTTTTCTAAAAGTGCTCCAAACAAACAAACAAGCACCCAAAAACTCCTACTCATACTAGTAGAAAATTAGGAAAAACACTAGACTAGTTTAGGCTACACTAGTTAATTTTATGCACAAGTGTGCAAGCTAGCAGAGGCAAAGATACTCCTCTAACCAGTACCATAAATGCTACTGGATCCCACAAAAATAACCTAAAGAACATAGCTAGGAAACAAGGAAAAACTATGCTTAAAATGCTACACATGTGAGGAGATTAATTCCTAGTCATCCAAGTGTTACTCATGCTTTTATGCTACTTAAGAGGAAACCTATCAGAGGTGAAAACCCTAAGATAATAATTCCACAAGGACATTCCATCCTCTGGTTTCAACACCAAAGATTCATATTTTTCCCTAGGGGAAAGCAAGACAAAAAGCATACATGAATATCCTAGTATGAAATCTAGACCTTAAGCATTGCTATTTAAATCTATTTCAAACACAAGCACCAAGTATCTCAAGGTGCTATAACCAAAATAACCGTACCTAAATGGTACTGGTTTCATGAGAATTAATCTAGCAATAAGCCTAAAAAGCATTTAAAGATCTACTCAAAACATATATAAAAATCTAGCTATGAGCAAGATCTATGCATGGAAAAATAGTTCTAAAATTCTACCACTCAAACCATTTATTCTAACATGTTCATATAACTTGTAAACATCATAACCACACTGGAAAACAACATCACAAGCAAGAACACATCATTTGCATATCACAACATGAACATATAAAGCAAGATCTAGAAATAAAAATTAAACAGAAAGTACCCAAAACTTGTTCTGCCTCTCTAATTTTTTTCTATGGCTCCAAAAAGTAAATCCTTATAGGATGTGATAGTACTTATCATTACAAAGCCTCTCCAATTGGTCCCACTCAAAAATAATGTCCCAAACTCCCCCTAAAATTCATGGAATAGCTCACAGATGCTTTACCAAAATGGATGGCATTTCCAAATGGTAACTCACCTTGGTGTAAGCTAAAATTCTACTGGTAGGTATTGACAAGGGATTTCCAAAATAGTTGAGTTTGCTCAAAAATATTATGTATTTTTGAAGTTCTATTCATTTCAATTTTAAGGGTACTGTCTGGCAAATTAGCTATAGAAAAATAATAAAAGTTCCAAACATGATTCTGCCAGTGGGAGATGGTTGTGATTTTGTATGGCTATGAGTACAAAAATTAGCAAGGTTAAATAAAATTGTTTGCTACCTTTTCCAAGCCCAAAGCTAATCACCTAATTAATCTGCCAGAAAATGCTATTTTTGATTTTTAACAGAAAAATGCCCAGATGGGCCAGATCTACTGCGCTGGCCCAACTAGCGCGTGGCACAGCCCGCCAGCACGCGCGCGCGCGCGAAGCGGTACGGTTTAAAGGTGACCGTCGATCCGCAGATCGACGGCTCCTCTTCCTTCTTCCTCCCCGCGTCTCTCTTCTCTCTCTCTCTCATATGCCGCGGACGAACACCTAGCGAAAGCTCGAGATGGCTCACCTAGGGCTCGCGAGTTGGAGTGGGGTGGTGCAGGATTGGATGACGGTGGCGTAGGCGACCTCGTGGCGCGGGCACGGACGGTGTGAGTGTGCGGACACGGCGGCGGCTCGACGGCGTCTCGCGGCGGCTCCGAGGACGGCGGCGACGAAACTGCAAACGAAAGAGGGCCAGAGGGTGTCAGGGAGGTAGGCATGAGCTAGGGGGTTGCAATGGAGGTGAAAGGAGGGCAGGAGGGGCAGTGATCTCGACGCCATTTCCACCTCGAGCTTGCACGGGCTTGCGGGTGGGCGCGGTTCGCCTCGTTCACAGAGGGAGATCGAGCATGCACGGGCTCGATGGGGTGAGTGAGAGAGGTGAGGGTGGGTTGGTGGCGAGAGGGTTATGCCTCTAGGGCTTTGTAGGCACGAGTCAAGGTGGGTGGGCTCGGGTTGGCACGGCATGGGTATGCCTTGCCTCTTGGGGTTTCTCCACGGGTGGCCAAGCCTCTGATTGGTGCCCTGGGGTTAACCTTAGTACATTTGGGTGAGCAAAGCCACAGTAGGGGCCAAGGGATGGGCAAAAGTGAAAATTTACACTATTTCAACCACTATAAGTGACATCATCACTTAGTCAAATGCCACCTCATTTTGTCCCTCCCTAGCCAGCCAAAATGGGATCCAATGTCACCTTCTAGAAGCTCAATAACATTGTTTTCGAATTGGCAAGGTGGCAAGGCTTGGATCAGTACACACAAGATAAATCATCAAGTCTAAAAGTGTTGATCACTGTTCTGTCAGAAAAATTCAGTTAGGCAGTTTTTCTGAATTTTTCTAAGTGCTGGAAAAACAGACAGAGATAGCAAAAGTGGGAGTTGTTTTCACCAAGCAAACAGACTCCAAAAAGTGTGATTTAAAATGCTCAACAAAGAGCAACTATCCAAGTTTCAGAACCAATCATTTGATCTGAAAAATGAGGGGTTTAAGGCTCTGAAAATAATTGGCAAAGTAGGTACTTTCTCTGTTTTTAAATTGCCTAGTAATCTGCCTTAACAAGATGGCTCAAAAACCATCATGGCATTGGGTGTTAATTATCTTTGTAGGTTTTTACAAGGGTGTAGTTTTGTTGTCCTCATAACAGAGAGTAGTTTTGCTCAAAGAAAATCCATAATTGGATAATCCTTGTGATGGAAAACAAGGGTTGAAAACAGCTACTTGGCTGTTTTTCAGGACAAAAATTATATTGGAAAACCTAATGAAATCTTTTCCAATAAATTCTATTTCCAGTTCAAGTTGATTCCTAACCATCAATAACACATTTTTAAGTTGATACAAAGTGTTACCTCAAGTTTTGAAAAATATTCTCTTAAGAACCTTAGTGGAAAACCCAGGAAAACAAATAGAAAACAATGTTTTCCTTAGGAGAAAAATTCCTCAAGTGAGTGAAAGGAACACACCACTTAAATTGCATAGATAAACCTTACTACACAAACATGTTGCCCACTTAATTGTATTACAAAAGTCTTAAGAGGCTTGCTAAATTAATATAATACAGGTGCTTAAAAACAGGGGTGTGACAAATCTCCCCCCCTTAAAAGAATCTCGTCCCGAGATTCGCGGGTCTAGGCTGTAAGAAAATCAGGGAACTCCTTCCTGATATCAGCCTCACGCTCCCAGGTAGCTTCTTCCTCAGAGTGATTGGTCCACTGAATCTTAAGGAATTTTATAGCACGCCTCCTGGTAGCGCGCACAATCTCCTCGAGAACCCGCAGGGGTCTATCACGATAAGTCAAGTCATCATTGATGTCAATGGTTCTGAAGTCTACGCCTTGATACGAGAGATCCTTCTCAGGTACTTGTAGACATTTCCGGAGCAATGACACATGGAAAACATTGTGAAACGCAGATAGCTCCTCAGGTAATTCTAACTGATAAGAAACTTCGCCACGACGTGCCAAGATCTTGAAAGGGCCAATATACCTGGGGGCCAGCTTTCCTTTGACATGGAAACGCTGCATCCCTTTGAGTGGCGTAACACGAAGGTGTTGGGAATATGCCCTAGAGGCAATCATGTATGATGTAATTCCCACTGTATTCATAAAGTTATTAAGTTGTCCTTGTTTTGAACATCTGATATATGTCATTGAATATGTGATTCGATTGTGGAACTATATATTCATGTTGTTCATACTAGATTGTCCTTGGTCATTTAGGTTGTGCTGGACACACACCCTAGACTAATGTGAGTGTTGGTTGATGACACGGTTCCACTTGTCATGGGCATGGTGATGCCATTCCAACGTTCACGGACTTGGCTAAAGAGTTTAGCAAGTCGGACTGACCCACATTGAGATGCAACGATCAAGTCGTCATTTGCATGTCTCAATCAATGTAATCCTTAGACCTGAGGTTGTCGCACAATCCGAGTTGTGGATCATTGACTTAGGTTCTGTCAAACGTTGTTCTGTGACAAGGCAACTATAAAGGCAGAGTTCGGGTCGAATGAGAAGCAAGCTGCGTGATGTGGATAATCAAGATGGGATTTTGCCCCTCTGAATGGAGAGATATTCTCTGGGCCCTCTCGAGTGATATGATTCAGGAAGCATGGCCATGCGCGACTCAGTTAAGTGTTAACTGTGTCGATTGACTAAGAGTTAGTCAGATGAATCACATATCACGGATCGAGAAGAGAGTTGAGCTATTTAAGGGATGACGATAAATCTCCTATAGCTCGACAAGGTATATCGTGAGGCAAAAAGGACTAAGATGAATATCACATTGAAAGGTATGTCGTCATGACTCAATGGTACTTGGGAGTCGGCACGTTCTGCTAGGAGCCGCTACCGATTGATCGATTGGGAGTTGGACTCCAATCGTGTCCAAGTCGCCATGAGCCTGCAGGGTCGCACACTTAAGAGCGGGAGCAAGTATTGGTTGGGTTGGACCCGAACCGGAAATGGACTGAGTTAGTGAGTCGGACTCACAGAGGGAATGGGCCACAAGTGTTGTGCAGCCCATTACCATACGCTATATAAAGAGGGGCGCAGGTTGCCCAACGGGCACGTTGGTCCACTCTCCCATGCGTTGGGAACCCTAGCCCCACTCAGTCCAGCCGCCGCACCGGACCTAGCAGTCCGCCGTCGGAGCTCCTCCTCGTACGTGTGGATACCGGCAGAGGTGCTGTACGTTCAGCACTTCGACGTTCGAGGGATTGGATCGGCCGGACCGGATCGTGGGACTGCACTGCCCCGACGCGCTGCATCGATAATCCGCACCTGCGCGTCTAGTGGTAATACTCGTGGCCTTCTACCTCGGCTAGATCTTGGAAGTACCGCGTAGGAAAAGTTTTCGTTTTTCTCTACGCGTTCCAACAGAAGGTACACGAAATCTCCAATGCTGAAAGAGACATCACGACGCTTCGTATCAGCATAACTCTTCTGGCGAGATTGAGCTGTCTTTAACCGTTCCCGAATAAGTTGGACCTGCTCCTCTGCAGCTTTCAAAGTGTCCACACCAAAAACCTGACTGTCTCCAGTCTCAGTCCAATTTAAAGGTGTACGGCATTTACGTCCATACAGAGCTTCAAAAGGGGCCATTTGCAAGCTAGACTGATAACTGTTGTTGTAAGAAAACTCCGCGAAGGGCAGACAGTCTTCCCATTTAATTCCATAGGACAACACACAAGCACGGAGCATGTCTTCCAGAATTTGGTTCACACGCTCTGTTTGTCCATCAGTCTGCGGGTGATAGGCTGTGCTAAAAGCTAGTTTGGTTCCCAAACTCTCGTGCAACTTCTTCCAAAATCTAGATGTGAACTGTGTACCTCGATCAGATACAATCCTGCTTGGGACTCCGTGTAGGCTGACAATCCGAGAAATGTAAAGATCAGCAAGCTGATCTCCACGATAGGTGGTCCGGACAGGAATAAAATGAGCCACTTTCGTGAGCCTGTCCACAACAACCCATATAGAATCATTTCCTCGGCTGGACCTAGGAAGTCCAGTAATGAAGTCCATTCCCACTTCATCCTATTTCCAAACAGGCACTTGCAATGGTTGGAGCAATCCAGCGGGACGCTGGTGCCCAGCTTTTACTTGCTGGCAGACATGGCACTTGGCTACAAATGAAGCAATCTCTCGCTTCATTCCATGCCACCAGAATCTCTCCTTCAGGTCTTGATACATCTTTGTTCCTCCAGGATGGATAGAATACATGGTCTCATGAGCTTCGGCCATGATAGTCTGCTTGAGATCAGATTCAGAGGGAACACAAATACGGCCTTCATACCATAATCCCCCATCAGCATCGATGGTAAACCCAGCAACCTTTTCCTTCTCCATGCGGGCCTTAATACCATCAATACTTTTCTGGCCTTTCTGCGCTTCTTTGATTTGGTCAACCAGAGTTGGTTTAAGTTCTATGGCGTCTAACATGCCATAGCTGACCACTTCAATGCCAAGCTGGTCCAGCTCTTTCCACAACTCGGGTTGCCTTACTAGAATCATAGCATTCAGAGAGGCCGGCTCTCGACTAAGAGCATCCGCAACCACATTTGCCTTTCCAGGGTGATAATGAATACTAAGATCATAATCTTTAATGAGCTCAATCCAGCGGCGCTGCCTCATGTTGAGCTCATGTTGAGTAAAGATATACTTTAAACTCTTATGATCCGTGTAAATTTCCACTCTTCTTCCCATAAGAAAGTGCCGCCATGTCTTGAGAGCATGAACAACGGCAGCAAGCTCTAAGTCATGAGTGGGATAATTCAATTCGTGGGGTCTCAACTGACGGGATATAAAAGATATCACTTTCCCTTCTTGCATAAGTACGCTTCCCAGACCAAGCTTAGAAGCGTCACAATATACGTCAAAATCCTTGGTGATATCTGGCATTATAAGGATTGGAGCAGACACCAGTCGACGCTTCAACTCATTGAAACTCTCTTCACACTTGTCCGTCCATAGGAACTTGCTATCCTTCTTGAGCAACTGGGTGAGGGGTCTGGCTATACTCGAGAATCCCTGAACAAATTTGCGGTAATATCCTGCCAAACCCAGAAAGGATCTGACTTCAGTCTGGTTGGTCGGAGCAGCGCGCTTCTCCACAGACTGAACTAGAGTAGGGTCTACAGATATTCCTCCCGCAGATACTACATGTCCAAGAAATCCGACTTCCGTCAACCAGAATTGACATTTACTAAACTTAGCATACAATTGATGCTCACGAAGTGTTCCGAGCACAATTCTCAGATGTTCTTCGTGTTCTTCCTCACTCCTCGAATATATAAGAATGTCGTCAATAAACACCACGACAAACTTGTCCAGAAAATCCATGAATACCTTATTCATGAGATTCATGAAATAGGCAGGGGCATTGGTTAGACCAAAGGACATTACGGTGTATTCATACAGCCCGTAACGAGTGGTGAAAGCAGTCTTGGGAATATCAGTATCCCGGACTTTCAATTGATGATAACCAGTCCGAAGGTCGATCTTCGAGAAGATTACAGCACCATTCAACTGGTCAAACAGGTCTTCAATTTTGGGCAACGGGTATTTGTTCTTGATGGTAACATCATTCAACTTGCGGTAGTCCACACATAAACGAGTGGTATCGTCCCGTTTTCCCACAAAAATGATCGGAGATCCCCATGGTGACGCACTAGGGCGAATCAATCCTTTCCTTAACATGTCATCCAGCTGGGTCTTCAACTCATCTAATTCCTTCGGGTTCATCCGGTAAGGCTTCTGTGCTATGGGTCCAGTTCCGGGCACTAACTCGATCACAAACTCGATATCCCGATCAGGGGGCATACCGGGTAATTCTTCAGGAAAAACATCCGGGTATTCGCAAACGACCGGGACTTCCTCAAGGACAGGGTTGGCTATACCCGTGTGGCAGTGAACTTGTGACGAGGGTCGAGTTGCAGTGTACGCAACCTTTTCCCCATCCTCAGAGATCATTTCAATAGATTTCTTAGTGCAATCAATAACTCCCTTATACTTGGCCATCCAGTTCATACCGAGTACCACTTCTATCCCTTTGGATCCCAGCACTATAAGATCAACATGAAAAGTTTTCCCTTGAATTTCTACTGGTACCTCATTGCAAATTAGGTTGGCTTTAGTACTATCCCCAGGTATTTGTACTAACATAGGGTTGTGCATACGGGAATGCTTCATACCACTTTTCTCAGCAAACGGTTTAGTGACAAAGGAATGCGATGCACCAGAATCAAACAGTACTGCGGCTGGCACCGAGTTGACAGGAAACATACCCATCACCATGTATGGTGCCTCCTGAGCTTCTGCAGCATTGATGTGGTTCAGGTGTCCCTTCATCCTATTCTGTCGTCCAGTGGAAGGACCATGGTTCATCTTGGTTGCAGTAGGCTGGGCTGGAGCAGTAGCTTTGTTGGGGCACTCACGAGCGAAGTGACCTTCCTTCCCACAGGCAAAGCAACCTCCAGAAGGCTTTGAGCTTGGGTTTGGCTTGGGAGCATTGTTGGTGTGATTCCCATTTCCTCCATTGTTGCCTCCATAGCGGTTTCCATGATTTTTCCCAGAGTGATTACCATGGTTGCCACCATAGATGTTTCCTCCGTACCTTGGTGCATATGGTGCAGGGTGATTGTAGTTGTTGGGCCTTGGTGCATAGTTGTGGCTGGGGCGGGGTGCATAAGCAGGCGCCTTGTGGGTTGGTGGCCTCGCATACGGAGTGTTGCGAGTCCTCTGAGCACTAGGTCCTCCATGAGCAGTCATTTTCCTCTTGCGGTTATCATCAGCAGATTTCCGCTTGTGCTCCAGCACCATAGCGGCATTAGCAAGGGTCTCCAAATCCTGGAATGGAACCACTACTAGAGAGCACTGGAGCTCATCATCCAGCCCATTTAAGAACCTCTCCTTTTTCTTAGCATCAGTGTTGATATCTTCCGGTGCATATCTGGACAGAGTAGTGAAGTTCTCCCAGTACTCAGACACAGGCATACTTCCCTGCGTCAGCTTCAGAAATTTCTCCCGCATAAGTGCCATCATTCCTTGGGGAATGTGATACTTGCGGAACCTTGCAGAGAAATCCTCCCAGGTGAACACGTCACCAGCAGCAACAGTCTCACGTGTAGTTTCCCACCAAGTCCTGGCAGGACCAGCGAGAAAATGGGAGGCCAACAGGACCTTATCATTCTCCTCAACTGAAGCGACCTCCAGTTTGTTTGAAATGGTGCGGAGCCATTCGTCAGCATCGAGAGGCTCCACAATCCTAGTGAAGACTGGGGGGTTGGTGTGCTGAAAGTCCCTCAGCCTCGAGCGAGCACCATTGCCATTGCCATTGTTGTTGTTGGCAGCAGCCAGTTGCTGCAGAGCGGCAATGGTAGCTGCACTCTCAGCTCGGGTGGCCTGGCGATCCTCCATCAGCAGGGCCAATAGCGCCTCCATTGTGGCTGGTGGTGGCGGTGGGGGTTCGCGACGGGGTGCCATGCTGAAGTGAAAACATGTGTAAGTCTAAGAAATAAATTCTTGTTTTTGAAAATCTAGTACCTTTTATACCCCCAAAAATAAATACGAGCGATATGTTTCAAAAACAAGAGCGGGGCAGTCGCAAACTCGGATGAAATGAACGCAAAGTAGTGACAATCATCCGAAAACCAAGCCGAACATTTCATACATCACAATAATTAAACAGAGTTTCCAACCTTACACACACATCACAAGCCATATCATACAAGGAAGGCTTCATCGAGCTATAGGGGGTGCGATTGGTGGGGCCATCGCAAGGCTACCACTAGCAAACTATCTAGCAAAACGATCTAGCATACCTAACTAGCATCTAGACCAGCACTATGTGCTAAGGGTGAGAAGGCTGCGACTACACAGAGTCGTCGCTGTCCCCAACATCGAAGATAAGCTCCTCAGGGTCCTCCTCCTCCTCGTCAAGCAGGTCATCATCATCCTGCTCGCTAGCCTTGCTCATATCCATCCCCTCCAGGTCGGAGGGAACGTCCTCAATAGGCAGAAGCTCCTCAATCTCCCTGTGGAGCTCTACGGCCTCCTCCTCAAGCTCCTCCACGGTAGCGTCTCTCGTGGCTATGTCGTCACGAGCTATCTGAAGCCTGCCGCGCAGAACGGCGTTAGCCCCCTCCAGGGCCGTCATCCTAGTGGTGAGGCGTGCACGGCCAAGGCGGGTGGCCCTCAGCTGCCTCCGTAAGGCACGGTGCCTCGCGGTAGTAGCCTCCAACTGCTCCCTCAACTGGGACAACTGCTGAGCCAGAGCTCCACTCTCCTCCTGGCTGTCGTGAAGCTCAGCCCTCAGCTCGTCAGTCTCGGCTATCAGTGTGTGGTGCACCAATATGCCGTGGTGGGTGTCAAGACGCTGGTCGTCCAACCTGAGCTGAGTGCGGTGTAGCAGAATCTCCATCTCGTCCAAGTGGGGACCAACAGTGGTAAAGTCTGGCTCGACAGGAAGTGGTATGCCATCCTCATCACGCCTCCCGATCAGCTCGAACCGGGAGCCGATGAACATGTACTCCCCGATGTGTGCCAGACGTGCCACTGACTCCTGAATCACGCGCACCGCAGCCTCGTTCCAAGAACGATAACAGCACGGTAAACGTAGGCCTCCACTGTCGGGCTAGCCAGAGGTGCGCGGATAGTGACCTCCGCGTACCAGTCTCCCTCCAGAGGTGCCCCGACAACTAGTCCTCCCCGCAGCTCCGGGAGTGGGCGCCCCAACACAGTAGCCATAGATACTAGCCTCTCCTCGAAAAGGAAAGACTCGCCACGTGGACGTCCCAACTGAAAAGCCACGGTGATGTCCACGTCCATCTACACAAAATTTTAAGTATAATTTAAGTTAGATCCAAGTGTGCAAAGTTTTAGGTTCATGCAAGGAATAACCTTAATGCAAGTAGAGTCTAACCCAGAGAGGTGGTGGGATATAGGGAATATCTTACTACTTAGTCATATATCCAATTTTTTTTGTATTTGTAACTTAGATTATCGGAGTATACACTAACGTCCATGCTAACTAAGGTCTCCTAGAGTCAGGATGGCTCTGATACCAACTTTGTAGAGGCCCCAGACCGGAGGGTCCAGAACCCCTCATATGCATTCATTCACGATCCCAGAAGAACCAGTCGTGAACAACATACGTAGTTGGCATACAGAATACATCATCCATTACACGAATATTGAGTCTTACATAAATGGTCACATGACCAAGTTCTTGATAACTGTCACACAGGACAGACATTCAAAGTAAACACAGCGGAAGACGATAAGCATAGTGTAGTAGAACCCGAGTCACGCCTCATCCTACAGGCTGCTGACTGGGAGGCGCTCCTAGTTCGCAGGGCCATCAGCGTAGAACTCCTCCTCATAGTACTCCTCCTGAGGTGGCTCCTCGTAGTCTGATAAGTTGATACCAGGGGCGAAACCAAATGAGTACATTTGAATGTACTCAACAAGACATCCTTTAAGAGCTTACAATTATGCATACATGCTTGTTTGGTGGAGTGGGTAGGCCATACATATGGTTCAGCTACCCATGACAGATAAAAGATTTATCATGGTTGATGATTCAGGTTTAGTTCTTTGTGAAAGATCATTTAAAATAATATAGTTTTACTCTCGTAGATATCACATATCTCGGAGGTTTTATAAGCTTTTTTTTAGAAAAGAAAGTTCTCTTTTCAGAAACTTTTAGTAATAGTTTCCTTCTCATCCGTATCTCACAGATTCCAATTCATTCCTCCTTAGTACCTCGCAGGTACAAAAGCCTTCCTTCAAAACCTCTTTTGAAAAGTTGACACAATACTAGCTACATGGCCATTCAACCGTCCATATCCGAGGACGCGGCTATCTCGAAATAGTTTTACTCTGCAGAGGTGTACACATTTCCACTAGATCCAGAATCCGCCATGAAACAACCATGGACTGTTCCCAACCTATGAGAACATCAGATAGCTGGTCTTGACTATCCACTCTGTACAAGCTAGTAAATGACTATCTCTTCAATTGGGGTTACCCTCCCTGGCAAGCCATGTCCCACACCGCCCAAACAGGAGACCCAACTGCTGCATCCGGAGGGAAAATTAATCCCACACTTTAGATGTCCCGTATACTCACTCCTAGCGACACTTCGGTTCGGAGGATCCAATCCCCTATAGCCTTTGAGATAGCACATATACTAACCATAACAAGTTTCTAATCAAGCCCCTACCCATATTGGGGTAAAGTGGCAGTACGATAATGGTTGTCCAGCGAAGACTAGGTTATGTGTATTTTGTAAACATTTCTTAAAAATTTCTCATCATGACAACTCTTCCGGTAGACAGGGTCTCACCCTTCCTCCGGAGTTTTCCTTCCATCAGGCATTTGTTTACAAAAACACATTTTATTTAGTTCATTTAAGAACTCAAGTTTTAAGTGGGTGAATGGTATTTATATACCATTTAGTGGCTAAGGGCTTGGCAATACCAAGTTGGCTATTAATATGATTCCTTCTTCTAATAATATTAATAGTAGTAGTATTCACAACCAAAAATAGTTTTGAGAGTATAGTTTTCTGAAAACTTCAGAAGTGAAAAGCATGCATGATAGATAATGATAAGTATTTATACAGCAAGCATTAGGATGGCTTGCCTTGGTACAAGTGGTGGTCCTGGTCCTGAAAGTAACAGGAGTTGCAATACCCTTCTTCAGCAAATCCTTCCTCCTCGTTTTCTAACGTCGTAAAAAGAAATAAAGACACACTTTCAGAACCAAACAAGACAAACAATGCTACAAGTAATACATACAGCAAGCAATCAAGAAGTACCACCCAAAGTTCTCAATTTTTCCCTTAAGAAAAATTGGCATAAAACTATAGTTGGAAAAATCTGTTTTTTCCTAGTGTTTATGTGTGGCCAAAACAATGATTCTTAGTTAAGAACACTATGGACTAGTGGGGTAAAGCACATGTTACTAGACAGTAGGGTGTCACATAAAACACATTTTGACGTCTAAAAACTCCCCCAACAATCTCTATGGCTAGCACATATAATTTGCTAAAATATTCAAATGGTGAAAAAGTTCATGACAACAAGTCAAGCCTATTTTCCACCATGATGCAAAAATACCAGTGGGTGTTCCACTAGCAAAATGCTCACCAAGAGGTTAATAAGCCTCTGGTCACTTTTCTAAAAGTGCTCCAAACAAACAAACAAGCACCCAAAAACTCCTACTCATACTAGTAGAAAATTAGGAAAAACACTAGACTAGTTTAGGCTACACTAGTTAATTTTATGCACAAGTGTGCAAGATAGCAGGGGCAAAGATACTCCTCTAACCAGTACCATAAATTCTACTGGATGCCACAAAAATAACCTAAAAAACATAGCTAGGAAACAAGGAAAAACTATGCTTAAAATGCTACACATGTGAGGAGATTAATTCCTAGTCATCCAAGTGTTACTCATGCTTTTATGCTACTTAAGAGGAAACCTATCAGAGGTGAAAACCCTAAGATAATAATGCCACAAGGACATTCCATCCTCTGGTTTCAACACCAAAGATTCATATTTTTCCCTAGGGGAAAGCAAGACAAAAAGCATACATGAATATCCTAGTATGAAATCTAGACCTTAAGCATTGCTATTTAAATCTATTTCAAACACAAGCACCAAGTATCTAAAGGTGCTATAACCAAAATAACAGTACCTAAATGGTACTGGTTTCATTAGAATTAATCTAGCAATAAGCCTAAAAAGCATTTAAAGATCTACTCAAAACATATATAAAAATCTAGCTATGAGCAAGATCTATGCATGGAAAAATAGTTCTAAAATTCTACCACTCAAACCATTTATTCTAACATGTTCATATAACTTGTAAACATCATAACCACACTGGAAAACAACATCACAAGCAAGAACACATCATTTGCATATCACAACATGAACATATAAAGCAAGATCTAGAAATAAAAATTAGACAGAAAGTACCCAAAACTTGTTCTGTCTCTCTAATTTTTTTCTATGGCTCCAAAAAGTAAATCCTTCTAGGATGTGATAGTCCTTATCATTACAAAGCCTCTCCAATTGGTCCCACTCAAAAATAATGTCCCAAACTCCCCCTAAAATTCATGGAATAGCTCATAGATGCTTTACCAAAATGGATGGCATTTCCAAATGGTAACTCACCTTGGTGTAAGCTAAAATTCTACTGGTAGGTATTGACAAGGGCTTTCCAAAACAGTTGAGTTTGCTCAAAAATATTATGTATTTTTGAAGTTCTATTCATTTCAATTTTAAGGGTACTGTCTGGCAAATTAGCTATAGAGAAATAATAAAAGTTCCAAACATGATTCTGCCAGTGGGAGATGGTTGTGATTTTGTATGGCTATGAGTACAAAAATTAGCAAGGTTAAATAAAATTGTTTGCTACCTTTTCCAAGCCCAAAGCTAGTCACCTAATTAATATGCCAGAAAATGCTATTTTTGATTTTTAACAGAAAAATGCCCAGATGGGCCAGATCTACTGTGCTGGCCCAACTAGCGCGTGGCACAGCCCGCCAGCACGCGCGCGCGCGAAGCGGTACGGTTTAAAGGTGACCGTCGATCCGCAGATCGACGGCTCCTCTTCCTTCTTCCTCCCCGCGTCTCTCTTCTCTCTCTCTCTCTCTCATATGCCGCGGACGAACACCTAGCGAAAGCTCGAGATGGCTCACCTAGGGCTCGCGAGTTGGAGTGAGGTGGTGCAGGAGTGGATGACGGTGGCGTAGGCGACCTCGTGGCGCGGGCACGGACGGTGTGAGTGCGCGGACACGACGGCGGCTCGACGGCGTCCCGCGGCGGCTCCGAGGACGGCGGCGACGAAACTGCAAACGAAAGAGGGCCAGAGGGTGTCAGGGAGGTAGGCATGAGCTAGGGGGTTGCAATGGAGGTGAAAGGAGGGCGGGAGGGGCAGTGATCTCGACGCCATTTCCACCTCGAGCTTGCACGGGCTTGCGGGTGGGCGCGGTTCGCCTCGTTCACAGAGGGAGATCGAGCACGCACGGGCTCGATGGGGTGAGTGAGAGAGGTGAGGGTGGGTTGGTGGCGAGAGGGTTATGCCTCTAGGGCTTTGTAGGCACGAGTCAAGGTGGCTGGGCTCGGGTTGGCACGGCATGGGTATGCCTTGCCTCTTGGGGTTTCTCCACGGGTGGCCAAGCCTCTGATTGGTGCCCTGGGGTTAACCTTAGTACATTTGGGTGAGCAAAGCCACAGTAGGGGCCAAGGGATGGGCAAAAGTGAAAATTTACACTATTTCAACCACTATAAGTGACATCATCACTTAGTCAAATGCCACCTCATTTTCTCCCTCCCTAGCCAGCCACAATGGGATCCAATGTCACCTTCTAGAAGCTCAATAACATTGTTTTCGAATTGGAAAGGTGGAAAGGCTTGGATCAGTATACACAAGATAAATCATCAAGTCTAAAAGTGTTGATCACTGTTCTGTCAGAAAAATTCAGTTAGGCAGTTTTTCTGAATTTTTCTAAGTGCTGGAAAAACAGACAGAGATAGCAAAAGTGGGAGTTGTTTTCACCAAGCAAACAGACTCCAAAAAGTGTGATTTAAAATTCTCAACAAAGAGCAACTATCCAAGTTTCAGAACCAATCATTTGATCTGAAAAATGAGGGGTTTAAGGCTCTGAAAATAATTGGCAAAGTAGGTACTTTCTCTGTTTTTAAATTGCCTAGTAATCTGCCTTAACAAGATGGCTCAAAAACCATCATGGCATTGGGTGTTAATTATCTTTGTAGGTTTTTCCAAGGGTGTAGTTTTGTTGTCCTCATAACAGATAGTAGTTTTGCTCAAAGAAAATCCATAATTGGATAATCCTTGTGATGGAAAACAAGGGTTGAAAACAGCTACTTGGCTGTTTTTCAGGACAAAAATTATATTGGAAAACCTAATGAAATCTTTTCCAATAAATTTTATTTCCAGTTCAAGTTGATTCCTAACCATCAATAACACATTTTTAAGTTGATACAAAGTGTTACCTCAAGTTTTGAAAAATATTCTCTTAAGAACCTTAGTGGAAAGCCCAGGAAAACAAATAGAAAACAATGTTTTCCTTAGGAGAAAAATTCCTCAAGTGAGTGAAAGGAACACACCACTTAAATTGCATAGATAAACCTTACTACACAAACATGTTGCCCACTTAATTGTATTACAAAATTCTTAAGAGGCTTGCTAAATTAATATAATACACGTGCTTAAAAACAGGGGTGTGACAGCCACCAACTGCTACCCGCGCGCGCTAGGGAAACGACCGTAACGCGCTTACCAAATTGTGTAACGCGAGCGCGCGCACTGTCGCGGCACAGTTCTGCGTGTTTTCGCTGCCGTGAGCCTGCCGTGGTGCGTTTTAGCTGTTTTTCTCTGCCGTGAGGTGCTGTTGCTGCCGTGAGCTGCTGATTCTCTGCCGTGGCACAGTTTTGAGCTGTTTTCTCTGCCGTACGGTCACAAAACCTGTTGTTTCTCTGTCGTGAGCTATTGTGTGCTGCCGTGAGCTGTTTTAAGTCATTTTTCAGCTAGATTTCTTTGTTTTTCTTTGTTTTTCTTTGTTTTTCCTTGTTTTCTCACTAGGACTCATATATCCATACCTTGTGAACCATAGCCACAGCCTTTCTACAGCATTTTGATAGGAACTTGCCCACAAGTATAGCTATTTTTGTGCTCTGACAGGCTGCTCATTTTCATCACCACCATTGTGTTCACTTGTGTTTGGTTAATTGTTGCTCCTAGCTTAGTGTAAGGCCATTGGAAAAATACCAAAAAAAAAATAGAAAAAGCAAAAAGTATAAAAAAAAAGAGAAAAGAGAAAAGAGAAAAGAGAAAGTGCAAAGAGGCCATATCATTACTATTGTTTACTAGTTGAGCTTGCCATTGTGACACTTGGTTTTTCATTGAGCAATCTTGTGCCTGTCAATTAAGAGCCTAGCTAGTGACTTTCTAGTGCATTGCAAAAATTCATCCATATATTTGCTTTGCCACATTTGTCTCCATTATTGTGTGAGTTTCCTTGGGTATTTTTATATCTTCACTAAGACAGCAAATAGGATTGTTACTTTGGTGATTGTTAGGTATCCATACCAAGCCCCACTAAATAACCTTGTTTGCCTTTGTGAGAGTTAAAAACCTGGGTATTCTCTCTTTCACACCAATGCACTTTAATTGCCTCTACTTGTGGTAAGTATCTCTATTCACTTTGGAGTGGTAAGATATCCTATTGTCTTGCTAGATTTTTGAGTGAGTTGTGAGAGGCACCACAACCTATACTTGTTTTATTTTCACTAACCTTCTAATGGATCCTTCTAGTAGTGATCTTGTGCAGCAAAAGAAGGACCAATCCGAAGGAGTGAATTGGAGGGAGTATGAGGCATTAAGGGATGTGTTGACAAATCAATTGACTGAAAATGAGACACACTTCAAGAAATATGTTGATAGTGCATGTGATCCTCTATATGAAACTGTTCATAACATGGAGAAGAAGGTCTAAGAAACCAATACATTGGCCGAGACCCATAGTGCTCAATTGAAAACAATGCAAGATTCTATTGATGCCTTCAATCATACTATGACTGATCGTCAAAGATTGATTCAAGCTCGGTTGCCACCTATTGATGATGACAATGCTAGTGTCCATAGTGATGCAAATAACGAGGAGGAGCCTAATCTTGGCCGTGGAGCTAGAGGAGAAATAGGCCGAGGAGGTGTTCTAGGCCGAGGTAGGCGTGTGCCCATACCAATTGCTCATGAACATAGAGAGGGTGCATTGGGTAAGCCCAAATTTTCTATTCCAGCTTTCAGCTTTGATAATATGGATGTGGAAGAATATTTTCTATGGGAGTTGAAGATAGAAAAATTGTGGAGATTACATACCTACAATGAGGATAGAAAGATCAAATTGGCATCTTCTGAGTTTGATGGATATGCTCTTAGATGGTGGGATAATCTAGTGAGAAAGAGACATGATGATGGTGAGTTGCCCATTGTCACTTGGCACACCATGAAGAGGCTTATGAGAGAAAGATTTGTACCACCCAATTACATAAGGCAACAATTTGACAAATTACAACAATTGAGGCAAGGTACCAAGACAGTTGATGCTTATTATCAAGAGATGGAATTAATCATGCAAAGGGCTCGTGTGAGAGAGCAAGGAGAGCAAACAATGCAAAGATTCCTTTCAGGTTTACATTATAAAATCAAGGGCATTGTGAGGCATTATCAATATACTAATATGCATGATTTACTCCATCATTCTAGGGAGGCCGAATCACATCTACTTGAGGAAGCACAAAATTCAGCAAGAACAAGGAGTAGATTCCCATTGAGATCATCTACTACTCCTAGTATACCACCACCACCACCTCCATCATCAAGTTTTAGAGGTGCTCCATCATCCAAAACCGAGCCTAGTGTGTCTAATGCAAGGAAAACATCACAACCAGCAGCAAGTGCCTCGGGTTCTAGTGCTTATACTACAAGAAATAGAGATATTACATGTCACACATGTGGAGGCAAGGGTCACTTCAAGAAGGATTGTCCCAATTCAAAGGTGATGATAATCAATGAGAACAATGAGTATGAGACAGGTGATGATTTTGATCCCAATGATCTTGATGATGATGATGGCTATTTGAGTGATTCTCCTTTGGATGCTTATGCTACTACTATGCCATCTATTATTTGCACACAAAATTCATTGAGTGTGGTGCCTAGTCCTGAAAATCAAAGGTGCAATCTATTTCAAACAAAGGCTGTTATTGGTCTCAACATGGCTTGCAAAGTCATTATTGATGGAGGGAGTTGCAGAAACCTGGCAAGGAAGGATTTATGTGCCAAGTTGAATCTAAAATATTTACCACATCCGAGACCTTATCATATCCAATGGTTGAGTAGCACGGGACAAATGAAGGTATCTCATATGGTGAGAGTGGAGTTTCAAATTAGACCTTACAAGGATACAATTGAGTTTGATGTGGTGCCCATGACAGTTTGCCACCTATTATTGGGAAGACCTTGGCAATTTGATAGAAGTGTGAAGCATGAAGGAAGAGCTAATACTTATGAGTTGCATCATCATGGGAGGACTATTATTTTGAGGCCTATGACTCCACAGCAAATTGTAAATGAATCCCAATCCAAAATTGCTATGGAAGTGGAAAAAGAGAGAGAGAGGGATGAGGGAACACCAAAAATACAAGCCATGGGGAGTGATAGTACAACCAATTCGAGTGGTAAAAAGAGAGAGAACTTATTATGCGTGTTAGCCACCAAAGAGGATTTGAGGGAATTTAGGGATGATCCTTCATTAGTCCCTATTGTGCTTATTCACAAGGGAGAGATTTTGGTTTCTAATGACATGACCCATATTCCTCTTGGTGTTTCTAATGTTTTGCAGGACTTTGAGGATGTTTTTCCACAAGAAGTGCCCTCAGGATTGCCACCTTTAAGAGGTATTGAGCATCAAATTGATTTAATCCCCGGAGCATCTCTCCCAAACCGAGCTCCTTATAGAACCAATCCACAAGAAACAAAGGAGATACAAAGGCAAGTACAAGAACTACTAGACAAAGGTTATATTCGGGTTAGTCTTTCTCCTTGTGTCGTTCCTGTTATTTTGGTTCCTAAGAAAGATGGTACTTGGCGCATGTGTGTAGATTGTAGAGCAATTAATAACATCACTATTCATTATCGTCATCCTATACCACGTTTAGATGACATGTTAGATGAATTAAGTGGTGCTACTCTTTTCTCTAAAATTGATTTGCATAGTGGATACCATCAAATAAGAATGAAAGAGGGAGATGAATGGAAAACTGCTTTTAAGACAAAATTTGGTTTATATGAGTGGTTAGTAATGCCCTTTGGTTTAACTAATGCACCTAGTACTTTCATGAGATTAATGAACCATATTTTGAGAGACTTTATTGGTAGATTTGTGGTCGTTTATTTTGATGATATTCTCATATATAGCCACAATGAACATGAACACATGGATCATATTAGACAAGTTTTGCAAGTGCTAAGAAATAATAAATTGTATGGTAATCTTGAGAAGTGCACTTTTTGCAAAGATAAGGTTATATTTCTTGGTTATGTTGTTTCTAAGAATGGAATTGAGGTTGATCAATCTAAAATTGAAGCTATTCGAAATTGGCCAATCCCATCTAATGTGAGTCAAGTTAGAAGTTTTAATGGGCTTGCTAGTTTCTATAGAAGATTTTTGCCTAATTTTAGTACAATTGCTGCCCCTTTAAATGATCTAACTAAAAAGGGTGTTAATTTTGAATGGGGTGTTACTCAAGATATTGCTTTTGATACATTGAAAGAGAAGTTGATTTCGGCCCCATTGCTTATGCTTCCAAATTTTGATAAACAATTTGAGATTGAGTGTGATGCTAGTGGCATAGGTATTGGAGGAGTGCTCATGCAAGAAAAGAAACCTATTGCCTATTTTTCTGAAAAATTAAATGGTGCACAATTGAATTATTCTGTTTATGATAAGGAATTATATGCACTTGTGAGATTTTTAGAGGTATGGAAACATTATTTGTGGCCTAAAGAATTTATTATACATAGTGATCATGAAGAATTGAAATTTTTAAAGTGCCAAAATAATTTGAATAAGAGACATGCTAAGTGGGTTGAGTTTATTGAATCTTTTCCATACATCATTAAACATAAAAAGGGATTGGATAATGTAGTTGCTGATGCTTTATCAAGAAAGAATATGTTACTTTCAAATTTAGAAATTAAGGTTTCGGGTTTGGAGGGTATTAGAGATTTATATGATGAAGATAAAGAATTTTCTATGCCATTTAATAAATGTGTTAATATTAAAGCATGGGAAAAATTTCATATACATGATGGGTACTTGTTTAGAGCTAACAAATTGTGTATTCCCGAGTGTTCCTTGCGTTTATTTTTGATCCAGGAATCTCATAGTGGAGGATTGATGGGACACTTTGGAAGAGAGAAGACTTTTTTGATGTTGGCTGAAAATTTCTATTGGGCACATATGATAAGAGATGTGTATAGATTGGTGAAAAGATGTATTAATTGCAACAAATCCAAATCAAAATTGAAGCCCCACGGATTGTACACACCATTGCCATCACCAAGTACACCATGGGAAGATATTAGCATGGATTTTGTGTTGGGATTGCCAAGGACAAAAAGAGGACATGACTCTATCTTTGTGGTTGCGGATAGATTTTCAAAGATGGCTCATTTTATTCCATGCCACAAGAGTGATGATGCTTCTCACATTGCCAATTTGTTCTTTAGAGAAATTGTGAGATTGCATGGAGTTCCAAGGACTATAGTTTCGGATAGAGATGTCAAGTTCATGAGTTACTTTTGGAAGACACTTTGAGGTAAGATTGGCACTAAGCTATTATTTTCTACTACTTGCCACCCCCAAACTGATGGACAAACCGAGGTGGTTAATAGAACATTGTCCACATTTCTAAGAGGTATGATCAAGAAGAATTTGAAGGAGTGGGAGGAGTGTTTGCCCCATGTGGAATTTGCATATAATAGAGCTGTGCATTCAACTACTCAACTATGTCCTTTTGAGGTGGTTTATGGTTTCAAGCCTATTACTCCTCTTGATTTATTACCACTACCTTTACATGAGAGAGTTAATATGGAGGCATCAAAGAGGGATGATTTTGTGAAGAAGATTCATGAGAAAACAAAAGAAGCAATTGAGAAGAAGGGAAAACATGTGGCTGAAAGAGTAAACAAGAAGAGGAAGGAGATTATATTTCGGCCAGGAGACATGGTGTGGGTACACTTTAGAAAAGATAGATTTCCCACATTGAGAAAATCAAAGTTGATGCCTAGAGGAGCTGGTCCTTACAAAGTTATTTCAAGGATCAATGATAATGCATACAAGATTGACCTCCCAATTGATGAGTTTGGTGTTAGTAATTCTTTTAATGTGGCTGATTTGACACCTTACCATGGAGATGATTTAGCATCGAGGTCGATGCCTTTTCAAGAGGGGGAGGATGATGAGTACATCCCTAGCTCTTCACCTATTGTTACACATGAGGATGTTCCTATAAAAGCTAATGAAGTGAGGATTGGTCCAATGACAAGATCAAGAACCAAGCTATTACAACAACAGGTGAATTCACTCCTACTTGAATATAATGTTTATAATTGTGAGAGCTTTATACTACCTAAATCTTTGCACTTGTGTATTCTTAGGTTTGTTGATAACACAAACATAAATGGAGATCATGGAGAGGAGCTACACAAGGATGAGCATGGACTTCAAGAGGAGATGGAAAACAAGTGCTAGCATGGTGAAAACAACAAATAACAAATGTTATCATGACAAAGGGATGGTGCCTCCACAAGGTCAAATGCACTAAGTGTGGAAAACAATGTCAATTATGTTATTCCACACTCATAAATGAACAAGGCAAGAGGAGGGCGCCCACAAGGAGTATCAATGCGCCATATACAAGACCTAGTTCAATTAGGATTGGTTTGTATACCAATTTGGCCGCACCCCTTGTGTGGGGGTCGGTTTGTATCCAATTGTGGTAGTTATAGGAGTCCTAGTCCAATTAGGAGTAGTGCTTGCGCAAGGGATCCCCTTGTGGCCGCACCCCCTCTCATATATACCCCTTGGGGCGCATAGGAGAGGTTAGACTACGTTAAAACATAAGCCCTAGACCTCTAGATTGAAACTGCTTGTAAGCCTTTCATCTGGAAGTTCATCTGCAAACTTTACGTGTTACCTGCTGTTCCACTGGGAATAAGACGGTACAGGACCACTTGTAGTCGGTGGATTACTTGTGCAAGAGTGTGGAGTTGAGAATATCCTTGGGGTTGCTATCTTTTGCATTGGCATCAGGGATCAGCCGGGAGAGTTCTTAGTGGCGCACTAGTTATCATACTGGAGTTGTCTGTGAGTTCACTGAGAAGATTGGGCCACCCCATATCAGTGGTGGTGGAGGCTGACTCGAGCTGGCCTGAGAAGTAGTGTCTGCCCAAGCCAGTAAATGTGCTTGGACTGCCATTTCTGCTCATCAAGTTCTTCCTCAGAACTCACAGGACCCGGTGGGAGATGTAACTGTTCCATGATCGCACACTGGTGACGACGGTAGGACTTGCCCTTTTTATAAGCCAGGAAGTCCTTGTGTTGTTTATCCAAAAAGAAGCAATTCATCTTTTGGAGCGCCTGTTTGATGCTAAACTTCTTCGGACCCCGGAGACTATGATCTGAGAAGCAGTTGAGGTATCATCAGGAGACATTTCATCCTGAGGTGGAGCAGTAGCTCATGAGGAGCGTGGAGGATGAGCAGCATTGTCCTAGGAGGTGCTCAGAAGGGGCTTCATAGTGGGGACAACCATGGCATAGTTGTTGATGAGCTGAGTCGGAACCTTAGTGTTGATGAGAGTCTGAAGATAGGATCCATAGATGGGGACCTTCTTGTCATGAACCGTAAGCTTCAACTCGTTCCACATGTAATCCATGACATCCAGCTGCTTGTTGTTCTTCTGGGCAGTCACAATGTGATGGAGAAGGTTGATCATCCACCGGCGAGCCATCCCCTTTTCCCCAAACTTGCAATGAATGGTGTTCCGAAGAATGGTGTGAGTCACATACCAAAAAACTGAGAAGTATGCAACCTTGGGGATGTGTAGAGAGCCAACACCAGGGGGATAGCAGTGTCTAATTCCGTCTATGGCCTTCATGATCCTCCGTTCATCACCATGAATCTGGACATAGGAGAAGGTACACAGAACGGCCTCCGCAATACCAAAAAGAGCACCAAACTCAGCCAAGGTGGCATGACACTGAGTACCTCCGCTCATCCAAGTCATGGAACGTCCACCCTCGGTGGAAAAGTGAACTATGGCAAAGAATTCCCGAAGCAGAGCTGGAGAAAACTGAACAGATTATTCCATAAGCTTGGTAATATGATGAAAGTCCATGAGTTCCATTACCTCTGGCCAAACTGCTCGAGATGCATCAATATCAAAAAAATGTTGAGGCACATGATCATTCTTCAGAGTGCAGACCACAAACTCATGAGCTTGCTGATGCATCTTGCAATAAAACGGATTGTCGCGGCAGGTGCGTTGAGGGAAAGCATATGGGTTGAAGTTCATGCGGTGATTTTTCCAGTCAACTGTGTTGAGACTCCCCGAGTTATCATGGACTGCCTCGTCTTTATTGATAGGAAGAGGTAGCCCCTGTGATTGAGAGGGAGTAGAGCCACAAGCATCCTTAGCATTCCGCTTGGTCCGCTTGCAATCATAGGTGGTATCCGCGGGTTCCTTGCCTAAGAATGAATGAAAATGCAAGTGCATATGCAAGATGAGTGTACATGGTCATATTCAAAACATTGGTTAATTATTTTTTTGTTTCGTTGATAGAGTAATTAGAAGTGGATGAATAAGCGATCATGATAGTGAGAATATGAGCAAGAAAATACATAACTAACATGGGGGCAAACAAATTACTTAGAGTTGGTTTTTATGTCATAGTGGTACTTGGAGTGGAATGAGACATTTAGTACAAACCAAATATGAGAGTGCAAGAAAAAGTCCTAGGTCATGGCCATATGGTGTAAGAATGATACTAGATTGATTTCACAAGGCATATGGGTTAGGTAACACTAGTGGCAACATGTTAATAGGAAATCCCTAAGCATGGCATCACTTAAGCAAGAATCCCTAAATCACTAAAGCAAGAAACCCCTAAACATGATGGAAGCAATAGACACTAGGGGCATCACTACATACAAAACCCTAAGCAATATCCCTAAACAAAAAATCTCTAATCACTTAATCATGGCATCACAAAAAAAATCCCTAAGCAATATCCCAAAAAAAAATGTAGCCACAAGGCATGGGAACCCTAAGCAAGAGGAGGTGAGACAAGTAGAAACACACAAATTGATTGAGTACCCGGATTGGAGTCCATGGTGAAGGTCTTCAAACAATGGGATGGATCTCCTCTTGATCCCCACCAATGAGGATTCCGTGTGGAGGGGTAGGGGAGAGAGAGGTTAGGGTAGCAGATCTGAGGAGTAGGGAGGTGGGGATGGAGTCTAGAGGGAGGGGGTGGGTAGAGGAGGGCTTGGGGCATGGAAGCCATGGAGGTTTTCGAGTGGGGGAGGGGAGGAAGGAGATGAGATATACCCCCCCCCACCGCGTGGCTTTTAAGTGATGCGCAGGGCAGCCGGCTTGGCCGGGCACTAGGCCGGGCATCCATCCAAGCTGGCCGGCCTCGACCCCGGCCTAGGCCGGCCACCCAACTGACGTCGTCGGCCCCTAGGCCGGCCTTTAGGCCGGATTTTCTAGGAAAAAAATTTGTTGTTTAAAAAGAAATTCCCCTTTTTTGGATTTTGAATGTGTTAGTTTGTTTTTTTAGTAAATTTAGGCATACTACCAGTTTTAACAACATGGATACAAGAATTTGTTCCAAATTTTTTTTTAAAAAAAAACAAGTTTTTTGACCATGTACATAATGCAAGGTTGATGTATGAAGCATGATGTTGCGCACATGGAGCAAAGGGTTAGTATGATGATTTCCTCACACATCCAATGGAGGAAAGAATAAAACCACAAAAGTTACAAAGAGCAACATTGGATGTGTTATGGAATAGAAGAGCGAATTTGCAAATGAGTTGAACACCAAATGTCTTACCAATATGAAAAACCAACCAAAATTCGAATCTTCGATTTGGGTGGTGTTCTTAGCCACCATGTATGAGTATGCTTGATATGACACCGCAAAGATATATCTTGGGTGCATTGTCGAAACTCATCATTGAAGCACATTATATCATTTGAAATGACCATTATGCATGATTTGTTTATTTATGCATTATACGAGTAGTGTCGACTCGTTGATTGAGCTACACTCCCCCTATGTCTATGCGTACATCTAAGAGCCAAATAAGAGTCTAGTAGAGGTGTGTATGCAAGATTTTCAACCAACTAAAATTGCTTGCACATACGATATTGAGCTCACTCCTTAATTGCTTGAATCTCTTCTCATCTAGAGGTTTTGTGAGGATGTCGGCAAGTTGATCTTTGGTGTTGACATAGGAAAGTGAGATATCTCCATTGGCTACATGATCTCGAATGAAATGATACGGAATCTCAATATGCTTTGTCTTGCCATGAAGTACCATATTGTGACAAATCTTTATAGCACTCTCATTGTCACATAAAAGAGGCATTGTCTTAATCTCAATTCCAAAATCCTTAAGACATTGCCTCATCCATAAAAATTAAGAGCAACACCTAGCGGCGGAAATATACTCTGCTTCCGTGGAGGAGGTGGCAATGCAATTTTTCTTCTTGGAAGACCAACACACGAGCGACCTACCAAGGAATTGGCAAGCACCCGAGGTTGATTTTCTATCCACCTTGTCACCTCCCCAATCCGCATCCGAATATCCCACAAGATCAAAAGTTGTGTTTGATGGATACCAAAGGCCATGTGTAGGAGTGTCAACCAAATACCTAAGAATCTTTTTGACCGCAATCATATGGCTTTCCTTGGGGATAGATTGAAATCTTGCACACAAACCCACACTAAACGTAATATCCGGTCTAGATGCACAAAGGTAAAGCAAAGATCCAATGATAGAACGATAAAGTTTGGGATCAACCGATATACCTTCGCGATCCATAGTAAGATTCACGGTTGTTGACATTGGATATGCTAGTGGCTTGGTATTGTTCATATCAAATTTCTTGAGCATGTATTGAATATATTTTGCTTGACAAATAAAAGTCCCTTCATAATATTGCTTGATCTCAAAACCAAGAAATAACTTCAATTCTCCCATCATAGACATCTCAAACTCACTTGTCATTAGTTTGGCAAATTGGTTTACAAAACTCACATTATGTCGGGGGGCTACCCCCGAGTAGGGGTAAGGCAAGTGATAAAAGCAAAGATCAGAGTATTGTTGGCCGGGTTGGTGGCTACCCGGGTACCCTCTACCCGGTAGTCTCTATCCGGTCATAAGTATTGAAGGCCAAGAGGCGATATTGAGCAAGATTGTATTTGTCCGGGTAGCGGTCATGTGGCCCGAGTAGATGGGCTGCGTCTCTACCCGGGCAAGAAGTCAATGGAGCCGTTCTGACAGGATCCCGTGTATCCTGCAAGCCGTACAGGCGTGCGGTTCAACTTACGGAGCGCGTGATTATCCACGCTACGGCGTGGCTACAGTGAGGTAGGCGCCTGTCAAGTCCTGTCACTGACAGAGGGGACAGGACATGCCTAGGGGCCTACTCTATGTCACTGATAGGGTGGACAGGTCCCATCTGCCGAACGACGCGGCGACTTCCCGCACTGCGTCAGCGAGAAGCCGGAGGCGTGCGCTGTCCTGCAGTGGACATGTCCCATCGAGTGGTACCTTATAGTCTTTCTTTATTCGGTTGGGCACCAGTATATAAGGTGCCCCGCCCCCTACTGCACGAGGGACGTTGCCTCAGATCGCATTTATTGCAAGATCCAACATTAGAGCTAGAGAGAACAGCCGAGTGGCTACTCGTCCAAGAGGAAAACATTGTATTGTGGCTACTCTGAAAACATACATATAGAGAGGTAGGCAGGAGTAGGGGTGTTACCTCCACACGAGGGCCCTGAACCTGAGTAGATCTTGTTGTTCGAAGTCTTACTTACGCGCGGCTACTCGCCGTGCGATCCCTCTCCGGATACCTCCAGCGTCCATCGGCCCCAACTTTAGCCATCCCATGGCATCTGTGTTCTCCACACCATGACAGTTGGCGCCCACCGTGGGGCCAGCAGCAGCGCTGGCTGGAGTTCATATTCGGACGAGACCCGTTTCTGCTACGGGGGAGTGCGTGGTCTGTGGTCTTGTCCACAGATTCGGCTCCTTCGACTTCGTCACCGACAACGCCGGAGATTTCAGCGGCAGGCCCGTGCCAGCAGGCGGCTCGGTGCTCTCCTTCAGCACGCATCTGGTCTATGTTGCCACCACCATCATCCGCGAGTTCCCGGAGGAGGTGCTCGTCGCAGAAGATCCTCCTGCTGTACTCGCTGCCCGCGGGAAGCCTTCTGGCTGCTCCGGACAGCGTGGAGGTGATGATGACAGGCCCGGCTATCGATGCCGGGAAAGGCGCGACCGCTACCGCGGGAGTCATCGAGGAACCTGCTGGCGCCAGGGTTCACAAGCCCTACGACGCGCCCCACAACATTCCGGGTTACGTGGATCCTTCCACGTCTATGGCGATACCAGCTGCTCGCGGTGATGCTA
Source organism: Alopecurus myosuroides (assembly GCA_028641055.1). Lineage (NCBI taxonomy): Eukaryota > Viridiplantae > Streptophyta > Magnoliopsida > Poales > Poaceae > Alopecurus > Alopecurus myosuroides. The sequence continues at coordinate 217,017,943 of CM054060.1, forward strand.
CCGTGTAGCTGGGCATGTCACGAGCTACAGAGGCGGAACTCACCGCCATGAAGGCGCAACTCGAGCAGCAGCGTCAAGCGCTACTCGTGGAGTCCCAGGAGTTGGAGAAGGTTAGGCTTGAGCTTAACCTAGCTCAAAATGAGTATAATGTAGCGCATGGCTTTACTCCTGTTTCTAGGCTGCCTAGCAAGCTAGGCACTACTCGTCGCAACTTAGGCGCTGAGCTGGCTAGAGATGGTAGGGCTGCTAGCCAATCTGCTAGTTTGAACACTGTTGGTAGGCCGAGATACAGCACCCCCGCCAAAACTCTTAGGGCTGCAGAGGCAGTAGCTGCTGAGTTGCCGCATCTTGCTGGCGACGCGGGCGCTAGGCAGCAGGATAGACTCAATGAGCTAGTGCTAGAGGCTGCCAGGCAGAACGAGGAGTTCCGGAAAGCCAATCCGGGTGCTGGCGCTTCTCAAGTTGTGCATTCGCATGCGGTCAGATCTACGGATCAGGCCTCATCACTGCTTCCCGGCAATGAGAGGGACCAGAGTGTGAACTCTGGGAAGAACAAACAGATGCAGGTGTACGACCCGACTGTCGCCGCAAAACAGCATGTTGTGCCGCGGCAGCCCGGTCAGAAACACAACACTGCAGGAGCAGGCTATGAAGCCAATAAAGCTCACAACAAGAGGCAAGGAGGAGACCGTGAAGGACCATCGCGTCATCATGCTGCCAACCTGGCTCAGCCAAGAGTGCGACAACCAGCGGCAGCACAGCCGCACGCAGCTATGCCAGTAGCCAATCCGGTTGTGCAACCCGCAGCTATGCATGAAGACCGCTATGATGATGGGTACTCGGCGATGGGGCTAGCCGGGTACGCTGACCCAAGAGATGTCACTGATCGCCTGGGTGACCGCATGCTGGAGCCCAGTGACGCAAGATACAAGCTGGACCGGATCAATCGGTCTACACAGCTCGAGAACAAGGGGCCACCTGGCCCAGATTGCTTTGGTCGCCGCATCATGGAGGAGCCCTCCGTGAAACAGTTTCAGCTACCCAGGGGGACCAAGTGCTATGATGGCAGCACCAAGCCGGAAGACTGGCTGAGTGACTACGTTACCGCTGTGCACATTGTAGGCGGCAACCGGAGATGGGCTGTGCGGTATGTTCCGCAGATGTTGGAGGGCCCTGCTCTAATTTGGCTCAACAACTTGCCAAGAGATAGCATCAACTGCTGGCTAGACTTCTCGGAAGCCTTCGTCAGCAACTTCACCAGCACGTACAAGAGGCCGAATAGGCCGCAGCAACTGTCTGCTTGCAAGCAGCGAGAAGAGGAAACTGACCGCGAGTACCTTACTCGGTGGAGCACACTGAGGAACACATGTGAGGGTGTGAATGAGTCACAGGCAATCGCCTGGTTCGCGCAAGGCTATAGGCATGGCAGCATGCTGTGGCAGAAGCTGCAGAGAGAGAGATGCCGAGTACACTCGCCGAGACAATCAAGATTGCTGATATGTATGCAGTCGGAGACCCTACTCAGCCTTTGCTCGATGTTGAGCCGAGAAGGAAGCACCATGACAGCAGCAGACGGAATGATTTCCGCAACAAGCGCAGAAGTGACCGCATTGATAGTCGGTATGATCCCAAGGAGGTGAACGCTGTGATTCAAGGCCCTGCGGCTGTTGGGAGTAGCCAAAGGAAAAAACTGCTGGAGCCCAGTACGGGCAGAACCAGAATCAGAGCCAAGGCATCAAGAAGCCGTACAATGCTCCCCAGCAGGGTAGCGGTAACCCGGATCCAGCCCCGAGCTTTATCTTCGAGAACATGAAGGTTGGGCCATGTAGTTTCCATACTCGGCATCCGAGTAGGCCAGCCAACCACACTACCCGGCAGTGCAGTTGGTGGGACCGTATCAAGGATGAGGACGCTGGTTAGCTGCCCCTCCTCCTCCTCTGCCGCCTGCGAATGCCAATGTGCAGCCTATTCGGGCAGCTGCTCCCAGGCCTGCAGGGAATCCGAGAAGCGAGAATGTGAACCAAGTGGCTCAGGGAGCTAACCGCAACTACAACAACGGCAAACGCAACTTCAACAACAACAACAACCGCAACAACAACAACAACAACAACAACAACAACAACAATAACAGGAACAACAACAACAACAACAACAACAACGGCAACAATGGTGGTGGAGACCGCAACCAGTACCAGGAACACCATGAGAGCTACATGATCTTCACCACCGAGCCAGACGACAAGAAGTCATTGCACAGGCGTGCGATGGAGGTAAATGCAGTGATCCCGACAGTGCCTCACTACCTGCACTGGTGCGACCAAGAGGTTACTTGGTCCAGGGCTGATCATCCCAAGGTGATGCCCAATTCGGGTAGCTATGCGCTGGTGGTGGATCCCACCTTCTTGGGAACTCAGAAGAATGTCAGGTTCAGCAAGGTGCTGATAGATAACGGCAGCAGCATCAACATCATGTACCGGTATACACTGGAGAAGCTTGGCCTTGCCGAGAACATGCTGCTACCCAGCAGAACCACATTTCATGGAATTGTGCCGGGAGTATCTTGTGCTCCAATCGGCCGCATCTGGGTGGATGTCCTATTCGGCACCAGGGAAAACTGCCGCACCGAGTGCCTGCAGTATGAAGTGGTTGATCTTCAGAGCCCTTACCATGCTCTACTCGGTAGCCCTGCCCTCAGCAAGTTCATGGCCTCTACCCATGCAGCCTACCTGAAGATGAAGATACCTGGTCCCAATGGTGTCATCACCATCTCGGGTGATTACAAGCGTTCCTTGGAATGCGCGTCTGCTAGTTCTCAGCTGGCGGAGTCCATGGTCATTGCTGCCAAGAAGAACAAGATACACGAGGTGGTTGCAATGGCGCAAGCAGCACAAGGTGGTGCGCCTGGCATGCCGGGTTCCCAGTACGGGACGGCTTTCCAGGCGTCCCAGCAGACAAAGAAGGTTTAGGCCGATCCTGGGTTCCCAGACCGTGTTGCCATCATTGGCGCCGGGTTGGGAGAGAAATAGGAAAGCGAGCTCATCCACTTCCTCCGTGAGAATCGGGATGTCTTTGCATGGTCCAATGAGAATCTGCCGGGTGTCTCGAGGGGGTTGGTTGAGCACTCGTTGCATGTGCGGCATGACGCCAAGCCGGTTAAGCAAGCTATGCGCCGCTTTGGTGATGAGAGGAGGAAAGCCATCGGTGATCAGATCACCAAGTTGCTGATCAGTGGATTTATCATGGAGGTACTGCATCCGGACTGGCTAGCCAACCCGGTTATAGTTGAGAAGAAGAAGGAGGACCCCAAGGCTGATACCGCATGGCGCATGTGTGTGGACTACACCGACCTGAACAAGGCCTGCCCCAAGGATCCATTCCCGCTACCCGCATAGATCAGGTGATCGATTCCACTGCCGGGTGTGAACGTTTGTCTTTCGTTGATGCCTACTCTGGTTTCCATCAGATAGCTCTTAACCCGGATGATCAAATAAAAATTGCCTTTATTACCCCGTACGGGGCTTATTGCTATCGTGTCATGTGCTTTGGGTTGCGGAATGTTGGGACTACCTATCAGAGATGCATGCAGAAATGCTTGCATGATCAAATTGGCAAAAATGTGCAGGTGTACGTAGATGACATTGTCATCAAAACGAATAAAACACACACTCTGCTTAGTGATACCGAGGAAACCTTTGCCAACTTGTGCAAGTACAGGATGAAGTTGAATCCGACTAAATGCACCTTTGGCGTCTCGGCTGGCAAGTTACTCGGCTTCTTGGTATCCAGTCGGGGCATTGAAGCCAATCCTTCAAAGATAAAAGCTATAGAGAGCATGTTTTTGCCGAGATCACTGAAGGATGTGCAAAAGTTCACTGGATGCCTGGCTTCTCTGAGCCGCTTCCTGGGCAGAATGGGCAAGAAGGCATTGCCTCTTTATCAACTCATGAAAAAGAGCGACAAGTTTGTCTGTACACCACAAGCTGATGTGGCGTTCAAGGAACTGAAGACCATGTTGGGTAGCGCTCCCATCCTGGCTAGTCCGCTATCCAAAGAGCCAATGTTGCTATACATTGCGGCAACCAATCGGGTAGTGAGTGTGGTGATAGTGGTGGAAAGAGAAGAGGAAAGCAATACTGTGCAGCGGCCAGTGTATTATCTCACTGAGGTGCTATCCAGCTCCAAGCAGAACTACCCGCACTACCAGAAGATGACTTACGGCGTGTACCTGGGTGCCAAGAAGCTGAAGCACTATTTCCAAGAGCATCCCATCAAAGTGGTGAGTTCTGCTCCCATCTCGGATATCATGGGCAACAAGGAAGCAAGCGGTCGGGTAGCCAAGTGGGCAGTCGAGATAGCCGCGTACGCTCCTCTGTACGCGAGAAGAGAAGCCATCAAGTCACAGATTCTGGCAGATTTTCTAGTGGATTGGGCTGAGGTGCAGTATGAGCCTCCCTTGCCGGAAACCAACTACTGGAAGATGCATTTTGATGGATCCAAAGTGAAAGAAGGCCTTGGTGCTAGCGTAGTACTTACGTCACCCAAGCGAGATCAACTCAAGTACGTGCTGCAGATTCATTTCAAGGCATCTAACAATGTGGCCGAGTATGAGGCCGTGGTGCACGGCCTGAAGGTAGCCAAGGAGATTGGTGTGCAGCGTAACATCTGCTTTGGCGACTTGGATTTGGTGGTGCAGCAGGTATCCGGCACCTGGGATGCTCTGGATGCCAACATGGTGTCCTATCGGTTTCTGGTGCAAACTATTACTGGTTTCTTTGAAGGGTGTGAGTTCCAGCATATACACCGAGCTGAAAATAATGCAGCTGATGGGGTCTTCTCGGCAGTTCATCCCAGCTGGGATTGCCTTGGAGCATTTGAGGAAGCCATCCATCAAGCCATCCCCCAACTCGAAGTCTATCTTCGTTCCTTCTCTGCCAGGAGAGGAAGCAGTTCCAATGGAGATTGACTGGGAGGCTGCAAAAGAGAACCCGGGGACTGCCGTCTCCAACCCGGGGACTGGCACCTGCAACCCGGGGACTGCTCCATTCAACCCGAGGACTGTCGCATTCATCGAGGGGGTCCTTTCCGAGTCGGGGACTCGTCTCCAACTCAGAAGAGGTCTTGGTGGCTGATCCAATGGAAGTGGACGAACCAGTGTTTCCCACACGGGAGACACCGAGTTGGGCTTTGCCCATATTATCCTTTCTAACGGATGGCACCTTGCCAAGCGACGAGGTCACTGCCAGGCAGATACAGAGAAGATCCAAGGGCTACACTATCCTCAACAAGGTACTGCATAGAAGGAGCCCTACTGGAGTGCTGCAGCGCTGCGTCGAGCCAGAAGAGGGAGAAGAAATTCTTGTGGAGATACACCAGGGGGAATGCGGGCATCACGCCTCTTCTCGGGCTTTGGTCAACAAGGCTTTCCGGCATGGTTTCTTTTGGCTCGCTGCCTTGAAGCAAGCTGAAGATATAGTGAGAAAGTGCAACGGCTGCCAAAGATTTGCAAGTAAGATTCATATGCCAGCTTCCGAGTTGAAGACCATTCCCATTACTTGGCCATTTGCAGTTTGGTGTTTGGATATGGTGGGGCCTTTCAAGCCAGCTAGAGGCAACATGACTCACATCTTGGTCATGGTGGACAAGTTCACCAAATGGATTGAGGTCAAGCCTATTGGGAAGTGTGATGGAGTCACAGCTGTGAGCTTCCTGAAGGATGTGATACTGAGATACGGCTACCCGCACAGCATCATCACTGATAATGGCACAAACTTTGCTGAGGGTGCTTTTGCGAGATTCTGCAAAGAGAAGCGGATCCGGCTAGATGTTGCCTCTGTTGCGCATCCGGCCTCCAATGGGCAAGTTGAGAGAGCAAATGGCATGGTGCTATCCGGCATAGAGCCAAGGCTGATGGAGCCATTACAGCGAACCCCTGGTTGTTGGCTGGACGAGTTGCCGGCGGTGTTGTGGAGTCTAAGGACTACCCCTAACTGATCAACCGGATACACACCATTCTTCCTGGTATATGGAGCTGAGGCCGTGTTGCCCACTGACCTAGAGCATGACTCGCCCCGAGTAACCCTCTACACTGAGGCGGAGGCGAGAGAAGCTCGATAAAATGACGTTGACCTGCTAGAAGAAGCAAGAGAGTTAACTCTGTTACGTTCAGCTGTCTATCAGCAAAACCTGAGGCGTTATCACAGCCGGAAAGTGAACCCAAGGGTTTTCCGAGAAGGAGACATGGTCCTTAGGCTCGTGCAGCGCACGGCCGGGATGCACAAGCTATCCCCTCCGTGGGAAGGGCCTTTCATTTTGAGCAAGGCTCTGCACAATGATGCCTACTATCTGGTTGATGCACAGGCACCCCAGAAGAACAGGTCGGATAGAGCTGGAGAGGAATCTAAGCGCCCTTGGAATGTAGCTCTACTCCGTCGTTTTCATTCATGAGCAGAAAGTTGTATGTATCTCCTCAACCGAGTTAAAATTCTAGTTGGCACTCCGAATTCAAACTCGGGGACTGCCCTTGCCCAAATTTGTTCTGTGTTGTTCTACTCGGTTTTACTTTGACTACTCGGTTGCTTTACTTAGAATTTCATAAGCGTATCTAGTAGTGTGTTTAAACCCAAGGGCCAACTATTCGACTCTGCTGCTGTCCGCAACCCGCCTTCATGGCAAGCAAGAGAACAAGCCAAAGGTCAATGAGCACACGAAAAATTGCTAAGGAGAAGAGAGGTGTAGCAACCGAGTAGGGTGTTGTTTTCTGTTTTCGTTGTCTCTTTTCGGCTAAGTGGTGGGCAGCGTTACTATGCATTTTTCTAAGTGGCTAAGTATTTGAAACTCAAACTTTGAAATCTTGTGACTCGACTACCAAAAAAGCCACAAGTGGCAGGTAAGAGCTGAGACAAAGGGAATGAGTGGATAAAAAATGCAACTCGGGGACTTGCATAGAAACGCAGCACCGCATTGAGCCAGAGTTGCTAAACTGTAAACTAAATTAAAACTGAGTATGAAAGGACATAATGGTTTCGGTTACATATGCACCCGGCATCCCGGGGATCTGATAAGTGTCTGAGATAAAATGTGCATGAATTACTCGAGAGTAGAGGCGGTGTTGTCCGTGTCGGTGTTGGCGGAGGCAGTTTGATCAGAGGTTGCTGTAGCCACTGAGATGGGGTCCGTTGTAGAGTCGGAGGCCAGAGGGTAGAGACCGTCTGTAGCAGCAGCAGTCACGCCCAACTCGGGAGCTGGCGCCTGGATCACCATCTCGGTGGTGATGGTGGCCTCCTGACCGGTAGGCTGCGGCTGCTCGGTATCTGCGTTGGCGGCCAACTTGGATTCCTCCGTGTTGCCCTGCTGCTCGGATTCCTCAGTCCCCTTGGTCTCCTCCTTCTTGGCTCCCTCCTCTCCGTCACCCTCCTCATACGCAGCCAAGTCCTCGTCCTCGTCATCGTCCTTGTCCTCGTAATCATCGTCTTCTCCAACGTCAGTGTCCGGCTCGGTCAGGCCGTCGATGTAGACGCTGGTCTCGGCGTAGGAGGCGATCTCGTAGGCCACCTCCTTTCGGAGAGTGATGCAATCAGGCTCTTTAGTCCATTTGGAGTCTTCGCGGCGCTCACGGATCTTTTGGAGATCCAAGTTCTCATACCAGCTCAGGATGAAGTGCAGCAACTCGTCAGCTCCTGCCCGAGCTGCGGAGGCACTCCACTTCTTGAGTTCAGCCTTGACTTTGCGCAGGTTCTCGGCAATTCCTTGGAATGTTTCTGGGACCTCCTTTTCTGGCCAGAACAGGGTGTGCAAGTTGATTGCTGTGGCCACCATGGAGGTGCCCAGGCCCATGAGGGAACGCACCTGTGTCTTCAAGTTGGCGAGAAGGTCCGAGATGGTGGATCCATCATCAAGGCCAAGACCGGCTGCTGCCCTGGCTTTCCTTGCTTTGTTCGCAGCAGTTGCACCAGCGGCACAAAGCTCCGGGAAGACATCTAAATCAGCAGGGCCTAAAGTTAGGTCAGAAACAGAAACCGAGAAGAAGAAAAACAGAATAGAAGAAGGCAGAGAGAAAAAAGGCAGACAGAATAGCGGATAATGACAACTTACATTCCATCTCAAGGACAATTGCTCCCAGTTTCCTATGCCAGTCGGTCTCGTCTGAGACATGCTTCGCATGGATGCGGCGTGATTCCGTGATCTGGGTCTCGAGAGCCGAGTTCCGATCCTTCAGCACCTGGATCTCCAGCTCAAGTGCCTGCTTCTCGGCCTTGGATGTCCTCTCGAGCTCCTTCTTCTCGCTGACGTGGTTGATGGCAGTTTGGAGTGCGGCTTGGAGATCGAGTTGGAGTCTCTCGTATTCATCTCTCTCGGTCTTGCGCTCCTTCTCAATCTCCAATTCCCGGGCCACCATTTGCTGTTGCACCTCAGCGGGCGTGAGGCACTGCAAGCGTTGCTCCCGGAATTTTTTATACTCTTCTGCGAGAAGAACACCATTATCAGCAAAGAAGCCAAGTAGGAAGATACAATTGCAGAAAAGAGAGAGGAAGGCTCACCTTCCAAAGTAGGCGGCGAAAACTTTGCAGTCTCGGTGTTTTTCCACCAAGTCCTTGAGCTTGCCTGCAGAGAAAACAGCAATCAAGCAAAAAAGCAAACACGGGCGTAAACACAAAATGCGCAAACCGAGATGCTAAAAGCTTACCTTCAACCTCAGAGATCTGAAGAGTGCGTTCCAGGTCCACCTGCTCCATCGCCTTGCTGTCCTTCTTGTCGGCTTCAAGAGACTGGATACGATCTTTGGCGATGCGGTGGTTCCAGAGTAGCCGACGAAAAACCATGGTCCTGTTCTGGACGCTATCCTGCAGAGAAGAAGGGAGAAAGTGTAAGTGGTTTGGAAGATTTGGCCCGAGTAAATGTCAACTCGGTTGAGTCTTCACTCACTCGGCCCGAATCTCGGGGACTGGGGGAATGACTAAGAGGAAAAGAGAAAAAGAAAAGAGAAAGAAGAAATCAGCAACTTGGAAAACGCAAGAAGGAGAATAAATACTTACCACGTAGCTCTGCTCGATGTCCTCGATGTTCTTGCGGATGACGAACAGTTTTCCGGCCAAGGTGCAGGTAGGGCTGGCAACCGTCATGGCGACAGAGCCTACATCAGCCTTGTTCCAGTCGGTGCGGTAGTGATCGAGCTGACCCAACTCGGTACCGTTCCAAGTGGGGTTATCGTGCGCCTTGCTGTTCCAGGCCTTTTCAACAAAGCCTACTCGGTCCAACATAGCAGTAAGGCCTTCTTCTTCAATATCTTCATATTCTTCACCACGAGAAAAGAGCTCGGGAGTCGCCTTCTTCTCCTTGGACTTGAAGGTTCCCACGGCTTGGCCTTCCTTGAGAGCGGCTAGTCGCTTCTCTCCCTTGGATAGAGGAATATGGTGGCGCTGCGACAGGGTCATCATGTACTCGAGGTAGGTGCGCGACGCGCTAGCATCAGCACTCTGCTTCTCGACGGGGCCAGTGGTGACCCCGGAGGCAGCCAGGTTGGCGTTTGAAGCAGACGGAACAAGCGTAAGTTGGGTGCTCTTCACCTGCTTCCCGGACTGTTCACCTCGTGGCTTGGGGGGCGGCATCTGCTGCCCAGCCTGCGAAGCACTGCGCTTCAGCTTTATCCGGGTTGCCTCGGCTCCCGTCTTGGTGATCTTCTTGGTGCTTGGAGTAGCGGCTGGACGAGAAGGTGGTGGCACTTGCAGAGTAGGTTGAGGAGGTGTTGGTGATGATTGAGTTGGTGGAGGAACAGGTGCGCTGGGTGGAGTCACCTGCGGAGTTGGCGGCACAGGAGGCCGGCTACTCGGTGCAGCGTCTGGCTGCACTTGGTCCTGGCGGGTTGGCTCCACCACGTCATCTTCTAACCGCTGCTCCGCAGCGGGATCTGGCCTTGTGTCAATAGTGTCTTCTACCCGCGGCCTGGCCGCGGGATCATCTTGTTATGTAGCATAGGTGTCTTGCTGCTGCTCGGTGGTGGCATCGGGCCGCTCGAGGGCGGCATCTTCTTGCTGCTGCTCGGCAGCATGATCAATATTCTCCTCTGCGGATGCGGCAGGAGGAGTTGGCGGCATCTCGTCGTTGACAGCATCCCGAGCAGTTGGCCGCGCCTCAGGCGGCGACTGCTCGGAGGTGAGATCTACTTCAATCCTGGCGCCATCGTTCTCGGCGCCAGCGTCTTGTTCTTCATCAACTGGGGAGGACGCACGCGCCCTTCCCCGTGGCTTTTGGTTCTCATCGTCATCCGAGAGCTCAACATTCTCCTCTCAGGACGGGGCTGTCTGCATCTGAGAAGCTGACGCGGTGGTGGCGTCGGCGTCAAGAGCCTCGCTGAGAGGAGGAAAAGGGCAAGGTCAGAAAGCAGAGAAGGGAACCAAGGGAAAGGTGCAACAGGAAGCAGCAATGAGTTAAGATGTACTCGGAGGAACACTTACCCTTTGCGGGTGGTGGCTTTCCTCTTCTTGGAAGCGCCGGTCTTGGGCACGGCTGTCTTCTTGGATCTCTTGGGGGAGGCGCCTCCGCACCACTGCCCACCCTCTTCCGAGTATTGGGAGCGGCCACCGATAGCGGATCGATGACCAGGACTTCCTCCTCGTCGTCTAACTCAGGATCCTCTGTAAAGTAGAAGAGGAAAGGAGTTAAAACAAGCAAGGAAAGAGAGTCAAAGGGTACTGCTAGTAAACAGAAGGTGAACTCAATCACCTTCATCATCTTCGGACCAATCCCGAATAGAGGCATCTGCTCGGGACTTACCGGGCTGAGTAGCTTTGGGGATACACAAGGTATCCGGAGTATCATATGCGGTCGTGTCATCTTCTTCTCGGTCCTTGGACCAGTTGGCTTCGAAGATTTCGTTGTCCTCTTCTCGCTGGCGGTTGATGTGCTGTTGAGGCAAAGATAAAGCACTGGGAGTTGAGTTCTCAGCTAAGTGTTTCTACTCGGAATAGCATGCAAACACAAAGCATATTAAGCTAATAATTTCTACTCGGAGTAACATGCAAATACAAAGCATATTAGGTTAAGTAATTCTACCCGGCACGGCGTGCAAACACGAAGCATATGAAGCCAGAGAGATAGGTATGAGGACCTACTCGGTACAGCATGCAAATACAAAGCATACAGAGCTGAGAGACTACCTCTTCGGTATCAGAGTGCAAACGCAAAGCATAGAGCACTAACCTGAGTGATCTTCTTGGTACGGCTATACGGCATGAAGCCGTAAGCCTAGTTCTCGGTGAGCGAGGTCGACATGATGGACCTGGCCCAGATGGCCACCTCCGCTGTGCTAAGCTCGAAGGTCGTCGTCCGAGTACAGTCGCGAGCACCTTCCATGTAGCACATCTTGTGCACTCGGTGGTGGAGCGGGAGTACTCGGCGCGAGATCCAACAAGCAATGGGGTCGTCTTGGATGAGCCCCGCCGTCACCAGCTCGGTCAGGCGCTTCTCGACCTGGAGGACGTCTGGCACTCTCTTCTTCGGGTCGTAGCCCCAGTTCTGCCCGGTGGGCAGTGCGTTGACAAACTTCGGGAGCCCTATCCGGTCTTCTATGGGATTCCCCTCTTCGGCGGGTACGTTCTTCACGTAGAGGAACCCGCGCTGCCACTTACGCACTGTATCCAGCCCGAGAACTCACGGGTGGTGTCCGGTGCGGCGTTGCAGCATCATCGCGCTACCCGTCTGGGTCATCACGCGAGGAGCGGAAGTGTTGCCAGGATTTGGAATCTTTTGTCTACGGAGGAAGAAATACCTTTCCCAGGTGTGGATGGTTGGGTAGACACCCAGAAAGGCCTCACACACGGTGGCGTGTGTGGAGAGCATCACGATTGCGTTTGGTGGGAGATGGTGTGGTTGAACGCCAAAATGGCGGAGAAAATCATAGAAGAATTGGGAGATGGGAAGGCCGAAGCCGCGTTTGAAATGGGATAAGAAGATCACGTACTCATCCTCTTCGGGTTCCGGGATGAGCTCCTTGCCAGGAGGCCAGCAGACGATGCCGGGAGGGATGCGGCGCGTGTTGACCAGCCATTGGCAGTCCTCCGCGGTCACGTCCGAGCCCTCCCAGCCGGCTCGGGCGGGAACCGCATCGTCTCCAGGCGCCATGGAAGCAGATGGTTGTCGAAGAGGAGTTGCTTGCGGGAGAGGAAGAACTCGCCGGGGTTGCGCGGAGATGCGCTTCTCTCTCTCGTTGTGCGTGGGGCGACGGAGCATTGAGGTGCAGTGGCGTTGTGCTCGACGGCGGCGATAGAGGCGAGGGGGCGTGAGATTGGAAAGAGGCAGGAAGAAGAAGAAGTGGGCGGCGCGGAGGTATTTATCTCACCCCGCGCGTTGCAGTTACCACCGGATTGATCGTGGGCATTGATCGTGCGGCGTGGGTTAACTTCCCGTTAGAAACGCACACAGCGAAACGCGCGCGTAACGGGCGCAGTTAATCCCACATCCAGATCGTGGGCTTTCAAGTACTAGTTGACGTAACCTAACGGGCCGTGGGCCCCAGGCACAGAGACTGGCGCGTGGCCTGCTGTGTCCCTGGCATCGAGGCGTCGGGGGCACGGGGGCTTGACAAGTGCCTAGTAGCGACACAGAGAGGTGGATTTGGTCTGATCCAGCGGGATCGTGTTCGAAATTTCACCAAGTCATTTTACTCGGCAGCTCAGTAGAGAGATTGCTCTACTCGGCTACCAGGAAAGTTATCTCGTAACCACAGTTGGAGAGATCTGAGAAGGAGTTACTGGTTCAAGTTGAGGTGCAACTCGATGTTGCTGCTTCGAGAAGACAATTTGGTTTAAGCTGGCAGGCCCTGTGATCAAGTTCGCTGGACTCTACCAGCTTCGGGGACTAATGTCGGGGGCTACCCCCGAGTAGGGGTAAGGCAAGTGATAAAAGCAAAGATCAGAGTACTGTTGGCCGGGTTGGTGGCTACCCGGGTACCCTCTACCAGGTAGTCTCTATTCGGTCATAAGTATTGAAGGCCAAGAGGCGATATTGAGCAAGATTGTATTTGTCCGGGTAGCGGTCATGTGGCCCGAGTAGATGGGTTGTGTCTCTACCCGGGCAAGAAGTCAATGGAGCCGTTCTGACAGGATCCCGCGTATCCTGCAAGCCGTACAGGCGTGCGGTTCAACTTACGGAGCGCGTGATTATCCGCGCTACGGCGTGGCTACAGTGAGGTAGGCGCCTGTCAAGTCCTGTCACTGACAGAGGGGACGGGACATGCCTAGGGGCCTACTCTATGTCACTGACAGGGTGGACAGGTCCCATCTGCCGAACGGCGCGGCGACTTCCCGCACTGCGTCAGCGAGAAGCCGGAGGTGTGCGTTGTCCTGCAGTGGGCATGTCCCATCGAGTGGTACCTTATAGTATTTCTTTATTCGGCTGGGCACCAGTATATAAGGTGCCCCACCCCCTCTTGCGCGAGGGACGTTGCCTAAGATCGCATTTATTGCAAGAGCCAACACTAGATCTAGAGAGAACAGCCGAGTGGCTACTCGGCCAAGAGGCAAACATTGTACTGTGGCTACTCGAAAAACATACATATAGAGAGGTAGGCAGGAGTAGGGGTGTTACCTCCACACGAGGGCCCTGAACCTGGGTAGATCTTGTTGTTTGCAGTGTTACTTACGCGCGGCTACTCGCCGTGCGATCCCTCCCCGGATACCTCCAGCGTCCATCGGCCCCAACTTTAGCCATCCCATGGCATTTGTCTTCTCCACACCACGGCACATTAGAAGATCCAAATATAATATCATCAATATATACTTTACATACAAAGAAATTTCCATCTACACTTTTGGTAAAGAGTGTGGGGTCAATTACCCCAAGTACGAAACCACGATCTACTAGGAACTCCTTTAGATGATCATACCAAGCACGTGGGGCTTGTTTGAGGCCATACAAATCCTTATAGAGGAAGTATACATGGTTAGGATACTTGGGATCCTCGGACCCCGGGGGTTGTTTAACATATACCAATTCATTTAGAGGACCATTTAGAAAAGTACTTTTAACATCCATTTGATGCAAGATGAAGTTATGGCTAGTGGCAAATGCAAGTCATATACGAATGGATTCAAGTCTAGCTACGGAAGCGAAAGTTTCACCGTGGTCAAGTCCTTCGACTTGAGAGTAGCCTTGAGCAACCAATCGAGCCTTGTTGCGAATCACTTGCCCATGATAATCTTGCTTGTTCTTGAACACCCATTTTGTTCCAATGACATTGTGATCCTTGGGTCTTTCCACTAGTGACCATACTTTGTTTCTTTGAAAGTTATGGAGCTCTTCATGCATGGCTTGAACCCAATATTCATCTTCAAGAGCATCATACACTTTGATAGGTTCAACATGAGAGACATATGAATGAAAACCACAAAACTTGAGCACTTGTCCACGAGTGGAGACATTTCTTCCCAAGCCACCAATAATATTCTTTTGATAATGTGACTTTTGTTGCAATCTTGAGGCTTGACGAGTCATGATACGAACTAGTGCGTCATCAACATTCTCATTTGGAGGGATATCCTCATCATTTCCTTCATCAAGACCATGATCCATCCGGAGTGGAGTTCTTGGTGAAGAATCAGCAAAATCATTTCCACCATTATCATTGGGTGAATCTTGATCACTTTCTTGATGAATGCTATCCACTTGAAGGTCTTGTTCTTGTTATTGGTCTACCATTTGATTGGTGGTTGATGTAGAGGGCTCCACTTGCGTAGAGCTAGTCCCATCCACATTTTCCACAAGGTGTCCCTCAATGGGTATAAGGGTACCTATACCCATTCTTCCTATGGCCATGGAGGAAGGTTCATCACCTACGTCATCACAATCAATTTTCTCCACTTGCGAGCCATTATCCTCATGAAACTGCACATTCATAGATTCTTCAACACACTCGGTAGATATGTTGTAGACTCTATTAGTGTGAGAGTTCGTGGCATAACCAACAAATATACCTTCAAAAGTTCTAGGATCAAATTTAGACAATCTAGTCCCTTTAATGTAAACTTGACATTTACACCCAAAAACTCGAAGATACTTGAGGTTGGGTTTGTTACCGGTTAGGAGTTCATATGGATTCATACCAATCACCGGACGAAGGAAGAGTCGGTTAGATAGATGACAAGCGGTGTTGATGGCTTCGGCCCAAAAGTTATATGGGGATTTGAATTCGTCCATCATAGTTCTTACCATATCAATAAGTGTGGGATTCTTCCTCGCCGCTACACCATTTTGTTGAGGGGTGTACACAGCGGAATATTGATGTCTTATCCCCTCTTCTCTCAAGAATTCATCCATGGTGTAGTTCTTCAACTCGGACCCGTTGTCACTCCTAATAGACAAGATCTTGGTGTCATATTGGTGTTGCACTTCCGTGGCCCAAGATATGAACCTTTCTTGAGTCTCACTCTTTCTCTTGATATAGAATACCCAAGTGTATCTTGTATAATCATCAACAATCACCAAACAATACCTTTTGCCACCGAGACTATCATATGTGGGAGGCCCAAATAAGTCCAAGTGAATACGCTCAAAGGGACTTATTGTGGAGATGATTGATGTCTTGGGATGATTCTTCTCATGCATCTTTCCGGCAATACAAGAGCTACAAGGGCGATCTTTTGAAAAATCCACACTTGTTAGTCCTACCACATGCTCACCCTTCACAAGAGTTTGTAGATTTCTCATACCGACGTGGCCCAAGCGGCGATGCCAAAGCCACCCCACGTCGGATTTAGCCATTAGACAAGTGGCAATATGTGTAGTTTCTTTTGAGAAATACACTATATACATACCGTTTTCCACAAATCCAACAAAGGCTACTTTAAGAGAAATGGTGTGAACAACAAGCACGTGATGTCGCCCAAATACACATGTAAAATTGCATTCACGGAGTTGCAAGACAGAAAGAAGATTATAGCCAAGGGACTCAACAAGGAGGACTTTCTCAATGGATGAATCCGGAGAAATGACCACCTTGCCATGTCCCAATACCTTAAGTTGTGAGTGATCACCAATAGTTACATGATAAAATTTGAGGATTTGGGGTTTTAAGTCATTAAACACTTCCTTGCTTTCGTTCATATGTGTGGAACAACCACTATCAATCATCCATGATGTTCCTCCGGAAGCACAACCCTACAATGAATCAACTTCTTGTCTTAGGTACCCATTTTTGGTGGGTCCTTTCTTGTTAGTCACAAGGGTCTTAGGAACCCAAATAGCATACTTGTAATCATCACCATATGAGGTGCCAACATATTTTGCATAAAAATGACCATCAATAGATTTAAGAAGCACATAAGATGGGTTATACTTTCCCGCAAAGTTGTTGTGAGTAGTAGTGTTCCTAGGAACAATACTCTTAGCAATCATATCAAACTCATCTTCATCATTAGACAACTCCCCCTCCTTCACAAAAACAATAGAGTTAGTGGAGGGAGTTGACTTCTTCTTGTAGGCCACCTTGGAAGTGGAACCAAAACCAAGGCCTTCCTTGCCAATAACTCTCTTTTGACTACTCAAAAGATCATTAAGGTTCTTTTTCCCTTGGATGCATGTGGCAAGACCTTTGTTGAGTTGTGCCTTCAACCTATTGTTCTCCTCAATAATAGTTGCCTTGACACACAAAGGGTTAGTAGCACAAGAGTTTGAATTTACATTCTTTACCCCTTTTAAGGTTTTGAGATCATTTGAGATTGTTCGATGATCAATTTTAAGCTTATCAACATCCTTAATGAGTTCATTGTAACCTTGGTTAGTTGCATCATTTAAGGCCATGAACTTCGTTACCTTAGCAAAAGCATGCTCACAATCAAGTTTTACTTTAGCTATGTCAATTGCAAAGGTTTCCTCTGTGCTTTCTCTAAAGCAATGTGATTCATCTAGAGCTTTCTCAAGCTCCTCAATTTTACTAGCATCATCACGAGCAAACTTTTCACGTAATGTATTCTCTCCTCATGTTCACCAATGAGGCCATGTGCCTCACTTAATTGATCCATGAGAGAGACAAAGATAGATTTAGTTTCTCTTTCTAGTTTCTCCATAAAGTTTGTCAAGGGGTTTTCCTCAACACAATTTAATAGTGAAGGAGTAGAAGAGTTTGCAAGTTTGATAGTATGGGTCACCTTTGGGGATATACCCTTGTCCATGAAGCACTTGTGACTTGAGGGACCCTTGTTGTCATTAGGGTTGGAGAAGAGAGAGCTTAAGTTAGGAGGTACGACGCCCCTAGCCATGGCCGCCATACCTACTTGTTCATAATCACCATCACTCTCTTCCCCACCGGACGCGTACTCAACTTCTTTTGCAATCATTGCCCTAGGAGGGCCTCTATTGATGAAGTTCTTGGACTTGGGAATGAAAGTGGATTTCTTGATGAGTCTTCCACCAGTTTCAATTCTACTCTTGAAGGGGCACTCGGCAACAAAGTGCTCGGTATCTCCACAATTGAAGCAAGTCCTTGCCTTATTCACGCTTGAGACTTCTTTTCCCTTGTTCTTAGTGGCATTTGATCTAAAATCTCCCTTCTTCCACCACTTGTGTTGAGCAAGGGCCAAGCATTCTTCATGTGATGTCTTCATCTCTTTCTCGGAGACCTCATGTGTGGATCCACCATCATCACTTGAGTCATTCTCTTCATAGGGGGTGGCCTTGGCCTTCAAAGCAAGATATGGTCTCTTCATTCCGTTTACACGGGCCAGGACATCATCGAAGGTTTTCTACATGACTTTTAGAGCAATGAAGAGACCCAAAACATCATTGGGGGATAGATCCAAGTAATCGGCCCTTGATTGCACATTCATCACCATGTTTTCATTGTATGGAATCAAGGTGAGTAGAAATTTCTCCTTGACCCAATCCTCCGTACAATCCTTGAAGAAACAATCTCTCATGTCATTTACAACAGCCTTGAGTCTTCTAAACATGTCTTCAATATTTTCTCCATCACCCAAATGAAAGTGTTAAACTTTTCTTTGGATGATTGACTTCTTGGATCGTTGAATATTGATGTTGCCGTCATACATATCGACAAGGCAATCCCAAGCTTTCTTTGCACTTGAGAAGGACCGGATGTGCTCAACTCCTTCCTTTTCCATTGCCTTCTTCAATATGTGCATGGCATGAGCGTTGAGTTTATCATCTATGATGTCACTTGAGCTTAAGTTTTTGGGGTCCTTTGGCTCATACCCCTTGTCAACAATTCTCCATATTTGCATTGAAGAGCTGAACATGTAAGACTTCATGGAAGCTTTCCAATTAGTAAAACGATTCCTATCTACCATAGGAGGTGGACCAAGATGATTAACATGTGGATGTTGAACATTTGGAGCACTGTTATAAGCAAAGCCAAAAGAATTTCCACCACTACCACTTCTGGGTGCCGATGTTGCGGACCCTTCCTTGGATGGAATGGGGTTTCCATGTTCATCTAAGACAACATTCTCTCTAGATTTGTTAGATGAAGATGCCAATTCCTTTATTAGTCCCTCCATATTTTTCTCGTAGCTATCAATCATAGCTTGGATTATCTTTTGAATCCCCTCCATGATGACGGGATCATTAGCTATCCTTTCCTCCTCTTTAGGCGGTAAAGCCCTTAATAAAGAGACGAGGCTCTGATACCAACTGAAAGATCGAGAGGTTAACTAGAGGGAGGGTGAATAGGTTAACTACAAATTTTAGCTTGTTTTTCTATTTAACAAGATAGTGCTCAAATATAGATTGTCTAAATTATGCAACTACGTGAATAATCCTATATGTAGAGCAAGTACGACTAGCACAAGGTATATATATGACTAAGCTAGTAGCAACAAGTAAAGTTAAGTTGAGGGATAACCGAACACAATGACGCGGAGATGTGTCCCGAAGTTCACTTCCCAATGGAAACTAATCTCCGTTGGAGCGGTGCGGTGCCACCAATGTGGACCACCGAGTACCCCTCAAATGGCACACCGTATCTCCTTCGAGTCCTTCCACCGATGTGGAGAGGCTCGAATCACTATGTTGCTGTTGAGGTTGACAACTAGAACCTTTACAAGGGTGAGGCACACTCCACAACTTTGGAGGGTCCTCACCGAATCCCCGAAGCCACCAAGACACCGGGAAGCAAGATCCACGAGCACAAGAGCCTCGAGGACAACAACAACAAGGCTTCAAACTCCAATGAGCTAGAAGCAACAAGGTTCTTGGCTCCAATGAACCAAGAACAACAATATCCCTAGGGGATGAGTGGGTTGATGATGAATCGGCTTGGTGAAGTTGTAGATCTAGATCTTCTCCTCCAAATCCCAAGAGATCGATGGCTTTGGTTGGGTATTTGCGGAGAACCTTGAGCTTGGAGTTGCTCAACAATGGAGGTGAGAGAATGCTTGTTTGACACCTCCAAAAGGTAAGATACAAGTCCTATTTATAGTGGGGGAAAGAAAGTGGCCGTTGGGGGGTCCCTTTGAGCTGTTCAGGGTGCCCGGCCTGGAGCCCAGCCTGACCGCAGAGGACCCGACCTGGGCCGGCTCCTAGGTCGCCCAGCACACCGAAGAGCCCGGCCTGGACTGGCCGCCAGGCCGGCCACCTAACAGAACCCCCCGGCCTGAGGCCCGGCCATGCAGTTTTCTTCCTTTCTTCTTCCCTTTGATTTCTTCTTTCTCCTTCTTCTTTGTTTGACTATTTTCTTCAACAAACAAGTGTTTTGACTTGTTTTTGTTTTTCCATTTTTGTGCTTTCATAGCTTTGTATATTTTTCATTTGTTCCCTAGAACACTTAAGCACAATGGTCAAATACTTCCAAGTGTTGTAATCAAACATCAAAAACTATGATTAGGAAACATGTCCTTTCAACTACCTGATACCAACGATATCACGAGGCGATACTATATGATCGATCAAACTCTTTGATCATAACAGATATAAAACTCGTTACCGATATCGTCCTATTTTCTCATCCATATCCCCGATTTCCTTGTGATAAAACACAATGTGTCTAGCCAGACGATTGGTTGACATTGGTGATACTAAGAGCGCCCGGAGAATGTATATATCTATAGTTTGGGGGAGTTTAGTACTAGTCTTGAACGATCTAAGTTCCTTTACACTTTCTAGATTATACCCAGATATCACCGTTATGATCCCCAGATACAGCAAGATGGTTGATGACATCCAAAGTATAACTTTCGATCATATGCGGTCACTATTTTCATAGTATATGAATTATAGTCAATGAAAATTCTATATGTACTTTGCTAAAAAAAATACAATTTTTTAGTCTCTTTTAGCAAGATCATATACTTGGTTCGATTTAGTACTATTGTTACCTAAGAATAAACTCTTATGTTTTGCTAGAATTTAAACCAAGCTGTAACATCCCAAATTTTACATTTGGAATGTTTTGCATTTAGAGCATATGCATAGCATGGCATCATTTCAAAACTTGCATTTGAGTGTTGCATTTTAAACCACAAAATAAAATCATGTTTTAAAAAGACCAAAATCCTCCTATAAGGCGTTTATAAGCCGAAGAATATTTGGATATTTCATTTTTTACAAAATCACTCCCTAATAGTCTAATATTATATATTTTCAAATTTTAAAATTTTAGAAATTTGTTTGACTCGATTCCGAGTTAGATTTCAAAAGTTATGAAAGTTTTAAGAGAAAAGGAAAAAAACAGGAAAACAAATCGAGCCCTAGCTTGCTAGCATGGGTCGGCCCAGCAAGGCAGCAAGGCCACCCGCACCGCACTGCACCGTACACGCAGGCACGCTCTTACGGGATCCATTTGATCCTGTACAAATCCCGTTTTTCTTAAGCTACCTCCGTTTAAACTCGAATATCTCTTTATTGGTCCAAATTCGAATCCGTTTCTTTTGGCTTGTTCCCTTCTCCAAGGAACAACTTTTCACCGACCTCCCCACCTATAAATACCCCAGTCCTTGGCATGAGGTCACACCAAAGTCGAAACTCCAATTTTAGACCAATTTCACATATGTTTCTGAGTATTTTGCTCGCCACAGTCCATGAGTTGCTCGGTTGACGTTCACATCTTCGCGAGAGTTTTAGATATTGTCGATACCGATCCATCCCAAGAAATATCGCCTCTTTTCATCCACCACACCCAGAGAATTTCGTGATCTACTCTCTCATATCTGAAGCGGCAAAAGTTTAATTACTCTTCAACCATTTGTCCGTTTTGGCTCAAATGTCTACCGTAGTTGCATCTCATCATTATGTACAACTTTCGTTCTTTGAGTTTTTCGATTTGAGATATGGATCTTTTTATATAATTTTGATCTAGTTTTGCCCACCGGAGTAACTCAAAATTTCAAATCTACACTTGTTCTTATTCGTCTTAAAAGTTATCGTTGAGCGTTTTATTTGCTTTTAGGATCTTATTAGTATGTTAGGTTTAGATCCGCCATTTTATAAACTTTATTTCGATAAGATCTTGTAGATTGTTAATTAACCCTATTTAATTTGGTTAAACTGCTTTTTGTGTCTTGTTGCATTACAAAAATTTTCATGCATCATATATTGTTTAGACAACCAGAGAACTAGTAAATTAGTTGTCTTGCATTATTAAATCATCATGCATTCATATGTTGCATTGTTGTTTTGCTTGGTTTGGTTATTTATTGTGGTATGCTTGCAACGTGTAGATTGCGAGAGTTCTGATTGTTGTTCGTGTGAGGACTGTGGTTGTTACGGTTGCGACCGAGTCAAGTGCGTGAACGACTCCAATTTCTGTCAAGGCAAGCGACATACATATCCCACTATTTTCCTAATTGCATTAGAGTTTTATTGTAGCTATGTATTAGTAAGAATTGTGTGTATCGCTATGCTAGATCGCTCCAATAACACCCAAGTAAGAGTGATCATATGTTTCCATTAGAGAGTAGCAATCCATATCCTAGGAAAACATCGTACTTGTAGATTGCTTAGCCATGGTCGTAGTTATTCGTGGTTGAGATTATTATCATGTTATGAATAAACTCGTTATTTTAATTGCTTATGAAAACAACATAATAATTAATTAACCACTGGGCGGATTGCTAGCATGTCATCAGAGTACAAATTTTGGTGGGGACCGCCACCCAATATCTTGATATTATGTTTATTTTTTGTATGTAGTTGTTTCTTGTGTGCAGCCGTGTTTCATATTAGTATGGGTTAGACATAATTTGTAGGTTGTGGTGACTCGAACCCAACGTGTCCAGAGATGTAGAAATAGTAGTAGGATGGTCCGGCTCGTGGAGGGTTTGGGGATCTACTTCTTATGAATTATGGCTTAATCTTCTTTCCTTCCGTGTTACTAATGGTGTATCATGGTGTTTGGGGTCGATTAGGCAACACCGGTAAAGGTCACAAACCCCGCGAGGGTTAAAACTAAGATCTTAGTCATGTTCCATTGGTTAGGGAAAATTCAACAACTAGATGGGAAACATGACATATCTCGTTTACTCTTGTTTTATTAATTACTACCAATTTGACTATGGGTTATTGGAGAAGTGCCTGATGGTGTTTCAGTGTGCTAATTCAAAGGGTAGGAGCACTTTGCTATCAACCAAAGTGTCCAATTATGTGCAAAATTTAATTTTTAATAAATGTTAGGTCAAGTGCTTTTATGCAAAATAGCCTTGAAACTCCACCAGCCAAATATGCATGTAGACTAGAACTTGTCATTTATTATACCACCATAGTGTCACTTGCCACCATTGCTCAGAATGATCTAACCTCCTTTTGGGGGATGCATATTCCAACGTGCAGGTTGTCGGATCTAGAGTGATCGACGTAGGTCTCGTGACTCCACTCAACATGTTTGTTCGCCTGTGGCACAAATTGAAGATTGGAGCCCTGCTACTTGTTAGATGGTACTTCTATATTTGTGCTAGCTTCCTCTATGCAACTTGTAAAGAATTTTGTACTCTGAATTATTCGCTAGATATGAGATACATTTTCTTCTTTGGATATCTATCTAGTTATGTGTGCTGGTGAACGGTCCAGGGGCAGTACTACATGCAACAGTATAGCCTGTGTTAGGCTGTACTACTACACAAGTACATGATTATAAAAACATGACCATCTCACAAACCATAAGCTAATCTTAGCGACAAGATTAGGAACTCTTGTTTGTTTATGCCTTTACACTGGTACAAAGATTTTCCTTTGAAAAATCACTTTTCAAGTGCTATAGCGGTTGTAAGTTGGTGACATAAACTTATATATGAACTTGGAGATAGAATAATAACTGAATATTATTATCCCTAGGACATATCTCCAACAGTCTCGCACTTGCATTAGAGTCAATAATACTCTAGTTAGTATGATGCCAAAACACCTATGGAAACCCGGTGTTACTCACACTATGCATGTGGTTTTTTAGACCATTTTCTTTCACCTTTTGATATCATCAACTTGTGATAAACTTGTGTTTGGATTTATAAACATCATTATGAACCTGAGCTATGTGATGATGAACCTGTTTATGTGATGATGTGCTGAGTTATGTGATGATGATTTGAATCCTTTAAAATGTCCTAGAATCATATTTTTGAAACTCAAATGTAATCAAATTCCTATTTCTGAAACTCAAATGTAATTTGAATTAAAATGTAATCCTTTTAAATTGGGATAGCCGTATACAACTCGGCTAAAGAGGCCTTGGGCAAAAAAAATTGGACTATAGAAAGGCCTCAGCCCAACAACTACAAAGACCATAATCTATTTTTTTCGAAAAAAGGCCTTATTAGAAAATAAAAATGGATTGTATAAAGGTCAAGCCTAGGAACCAAATGTACTGTTAAAGGGCCAAGCCTAGGAACCCAAATGGACTGTAAAAATGGCCAAGACCAAAAAAAATAGCCCGTTGATTCTACTAGAAAAGAGAGAGAAAAACTTAACTGGGCCAAATTGTTGGGCTCGACCCATGTAGGGAAGCAGTATGGACGGGGATGAATGTATTGTATGACTTTTCATTTGGTTCTATGGTTTTCCACGTAGGACTGCAACGTAGGATGAGGCCAGACAGCGCATGACCAAACAATACGGTTATAGAATTATGACCATTAGAATTTAGTCATGGAAGGCCATGACTTTTCCACAAAGAAAGTCATGATTGATCATTTAAGACGCTCATGTGACTATCTAGTTTTGGTAAAAAATAGTCAAAAATGAATAAAAATGACCTTCTAATGAACAATATGGAGGGTCAAAAGTCAGTATATTTCTAGTAGTGCTAGAAGAGTTCTGAACAATCATAGATCCTCACAACTAGGCCTAGTTGCAAGGATGTTGCTAAACTTCCCTCGTCAACGATCACACATGTAATCTCTATTATGGTGTGCAACTGTGCATGCATACGCTCGTGTAAGCCCACCAAAGTTCTGTCGTCCAGCACTCAGCACCGACAAAGAGAGACAACATTTCCGCATTGCTAATTGATAGCACTAATCAACTGTGATTAGAGCTATATGATTTTGGAAGTTTCTAAACACATGAGAAAGAATAGTAATTAGAGATAGGTATAATCGGGAGAGGACGTATCAAAAATCCAATTAGAAGAAGGTCTAATTCAATTAGAGAGGCTCTAATTAGACCCTCTAATTCTACGAGAGAGAGAGAGAGAGAGAGAGGCTTGAGAGCCAGTTGATATGTTTTGCAAGGAGCCTTGGGTCCTTCTTATAGTTGGAGGGAGGGGGTTCCCTTAGGGAAAATGAGTCCTACTCCTGCTAGGAGGAGGGGGCTAGCCGCACCAAAGGGTGTTTACTGATGCATGTAAAATGCATAAATGAACTTTGCATTGTATTACTTATATTTTAACCATATTTGCATCATATAAGGGTTATATCATTGTTTTATATTGATTTTGGGAATATTTGACAGTTTCCTTATTTTTCTAGAATTAACCCTGCATTGGCAGAAAACCCTATTTTCTATATTTTGATGTTTCGGGGACCCAAACGACGTCCAAATGACCTAATATTTTGCGGGAATGATTTTTTGGAAGGAAGAAGGAGTAGGAGCCAAGGAAGCGCACGAAAGAAAGTTTGAGGAGGGAAAGAGGTGAACCCACGCGGCCAAATTCCTTGGCCGCATAGGAGGGTCCATCTCCCCCCTCGTTGCTCTTATGCCGTCCTTTTTCATCTTCGTGTCTTTGTCTTGACCTAAAAAATACTAGAAAAATAGTCCCCCCCCACGGCTTTCGGAAGAGGGTGTAGCAGAAACACAAAACCACGAAACAGAAGACCTGGAGCTGCAGATTGGAGGGGGTTAACTCCGGTGGGGCGCTGTCGGGGTGGTGTCCATATTTTCCACCCTCTCCACCATCGTCACCATGATGAAGGAGGAGTAGTCCACCCCCTGGACTTTGGGTTTGTGGTGATAACTTGATCTAATCTCTCTATGTATGATCATTGTTGAAGTCCATATGATGTGCCTTGCATGAGTATGGATCTATATATGTAATTCCTATGGTGGATATTGTGGTATGAGATGATATTTGTTATGCATTTACTGTCGTGTTGGATATTTTATGACTTGTCATACTTTGGAGACATTCTATGATGCATGTGATGGTTTGATTTATGCACAATTCCTTGTTTATCCATGTCATGAGGTGATTGACACCAACAGGTGTAGATAGATGAGAGAGATGTGGTCATGCACACGAAATATGAATCATTGCACAAGTGTTTAGAATATTGTCATTTAAGAAGTATAATTATGTGTGTACGAGATGGTCGATGTGACATAGGCATAGGTATTGCGTGACACGGTACCGCCCAACATCCTTTATCTGGGGGTAAAAATGAAGAAGTATAATGTGGGAGTGACAGAAAACCACGCCAGCCTTACGAGGGTGAACTAGCAATACAAATGATTATTTCTTTCAACTATGTTTTTAGGAAATGTAGCCGTCATAGAAGTTTACCATTAAAGCATGAAAACTGGGTGTACTTTTTATCTATAACACGATAATCACCATAGATGGGAGAGAGGATTAAGTGAATCTATGAACCCATGTCCATTATTCCTATAAGAGAAAACCTTTGTCTTGTCCTCTTGCATTGAAGAGGATTGGGACACTTTTACATTCTTATTTTTTTTACATTAAACTTCCATCCATTAAATCAACCATCTTGTTCTTTAAACTTTTTTAGTGCATAATAAACTAAAACTTGTGACACTTTAGTTGTAGGGAATAGATAAAATTTCCTTCTTGCTACCGCGAATTGATATCCTACTTCCACATTGAGAGGTACTACAGTGATCCTCTGCTCTTGGGGGTTATCAAGTACTCCCTCCGTTCCAAAATATAAGGCGCCCTTTAATTTCGCTGGTCAACGGTGTCGAACTTAGACCATGATTTATCATTATAATATGACCACGTAAATAGTATAAAGATATATAAAATGAAAGAATTTTAGAAGAGGAGTTCAACGGTACCATTTATGCATTCCCAATCCATATATTTCTTTATATATTTACGGTCAAAGTTGACCACCAAAGACCACCTAAAAAATAGCGCGCCTTGTATTTTGGGACGAAGGGAGTACTTTTCTAGCGTCGTTGTCGGGGAGCGTAGCGCTTAAGTTTCTATTCTTGTGTGCACTAGACTTTAGATTTATTTTATCTTCTTTTATATATTACAATCATATAAGCTTGGGGATGTTACCCCTAGGCTCACTCAACATATATCAAATAAGTACAAGAATTCAAGCTTGGGGATGCCAAGCCACCTCACTCCAACCATCTTGATACCAAGTAAGAAGCCTAGCTACATGGCTATAAAGAAAGTGCTTTATGGAAGGCAACCAGGTTGTTTTTATTTTTTGATTTTCTTTGTGTCCTCTTGCTGTAACAAGAGAATTAGTTTTTAGTTTTGTTTCTGGAATTTTTAATAAAGTGCCAAGTTTTACCCGTTTTGGTTCGAAAAAGTTGCTATTTGTATTCGTAGATTTTATTCCAGCATGAATCTATGCATGTTATGATTTTTCATTTCTATTCTGTAACTCCGAAGGAGCTGAAATTTTAACTATAGTTGCAACTATTCATCCTCTATAAGCATGAATTGTTTCAGATTTTTTTTGACATATTTAAGTGGGGTAAAAAAACGCGTTTTGCTTCTGCTGTTTTTCTGGACAGATTCTGTATCATTTTGTTTTATGCATTCTTTGAACTTTTAACTTGAATCGTTTGATCCAGTTGAGTTTATGAGAAGGAATACAACATTATATACTTTATGGACATGTTTCACAGTTTTGCATAAGGATTTCAAGCAGCAAGCAATTCAATTGTTTTGTGCCCACTAATGTCACCCCACGGAAAAGAGACGGGGGAAACGGTGTTTTAAAGTTTTTTCACAGGGATTAAAGGAGATGCACCAAGATCTATCAAAGGATGGTGAATCTTGGGGACGTGAAAACAACCGCATTGGACCAACACACTCTCGGTTTGCACACGGCTAATTTCTGTTTTTCGACCAATGCACTTTATCGCATAAACTTGGAGAGTCTTTTATTTTTGTTATTTCGGTTTGGTTTTTATTTTTGAGACCACCACTTTTCATTTATGTTATGAGAAAGATACTATAAATTTTTGGTTGAATTAAGTTGGATGATATTAAAAAGATTGGGAAAGGGATGTTTGAGTTTATTCAAAAAGATACATATAGTTGCATGCTTCGTGTGCTTTTAATTAGTATTAATTTGCAAGTGTTTTATCAAGAGCTATCTTTTATTCATGTTTTGAAGTTGATTGTTACTTTACTTTGTTTAACATGGATTGATTAGTTCTATGGACACTTATGCATGCATTTGGACAGTCAACTTTCTCCCTCTTGGTAACCCCAAAAATTTCAACAAGTAAAAACTTGTTTTCCAACACCTCCAACCAAAGTTTTTCCGGTGAGTCCACCATATCTACCTATTATCTTTATGCTATTCCGAGTATGATTATCATGTTATATTTTATTATCTATGTTTCCAAATTAAAATTCTTATGTTATTGATTGTTATGGGAAAAGTTGGTTAAAAATCTCCCACGAACTTGATGCACACTTTACTTTATTGCACTTAATAAATATGAACCATTGTGATTAAAATTATGAAGTTGTGGTGCTTGACAAGAGTCTTGGCTAGGAGTTAGATCATATGTGTTGTCACATGGCAAGATTTCAACAGTGCTCTTAATTATATTTAGTTGATATCATGTACTTTTGTTTATGGATCTCTAACATTGAGTGAAATAATTGTGGAAACTTGGTAAGTTTGAGTAGTGAGTATAAATGGCTAGAGAGACGCATGTGCCACTAACCCAAGCCATTGAGATACATGGTGGAAATTTACTCACATGCTATAGTGAACCTTCAGTGATGTACCTCACAATAAAAGCTATACCAATGGTCAATAAAAAAGGTGTTGAGATTGTTCATTTTGTTTGTTTGTCTTGTTATTTTGACATGGGATTGTTCCGTGTCCTGGGACAAGAGGTACCCCAGTTGACGCTCTTGATGATGCTATTATTACTTGCAATGACTTTAACTTGAACTTGCTTTGTGGCCTAAGTTGATTAGCCAGTTTGAGAGGTACTTGTATTCACGGGGCATTAGGCATTCAACTCATACTTTGTCAGGCACACTACTCATATTTGCTTTCACTTTCAACTTAACCATTCAAGATACTATGATAGGGATAATGGGAGCTCCACACCAATGAATACCACATTGCAAAAATTAACTTAAGTAGAAGCATTTGGAAGCTAGATGAAACTTATCCATGGTTTACGTCTACTTATTTATCTATGTTTCCAAAGTGTCCACCTTTTATATTCAGATTTTACAAGAATATTCTATGACCATCATAGGATGCTTTTACTTTTCATTATGCATATATTTGGTCCATAGTACTTTCTTCTATGTTACACTTTGTGAATTATCATTGAACATCCTTACATTGAATATTTGATATCACTTCATAATCTATCTTGTATATTGCTACTCCTTTCAAAATAAATCATTTTACTCTATGTAGCAATAGTAATCATCTTTGATATCCATTGATAGTATTAAAAAGCAAAGTCCATGTTAGTTTTATCACTTTCATACTCGAGGACGAGTATAGGTTAAGCTTGGGGATGTTGATGCATGTAAAATGCATACATGGAATTTGCATTGTATTACTTATGTTTCAATCATATTTGCATCATATAAGGGTTATATCATTGTTTTATATTGATTTTGGAAATATTTCATGGTTTCACTATTTTTCTGGAATTAACCCTGCACTGGCAGAAAATCCTATTTTCTATATTTTAATGTTTTGGGGACCCAAATGACGTCCAAATGACCTAATATTTTGCAGGGATCATTTTTTGGAAGGAAGAAGGAGTAGGAGCCAAGGAAGTGCACGAAAAGAAGTTCAAGGAGGGAAAGAGGTGGCCCCACGCGGACAGATTCCTTGGCCGCATGGGAGGGTCCATCTCCCCCATTGTTGCTCCAATGCCGCTCGTTTTCATCTTCGTGTCTTCATCTTGACCTAAAAACAAATATAAAAAATAGTCCCCAGGCGGCTTTCGAAAGAGGGCGCCGTAGAAACACAAAACGACGAAACAGAAGACCTATAGCTGCAGATTGGAGGAGGGAAACTCCGATGGGGCGCTGCCGGTGTGGTCTCCATCTTCTCCAACCTCTCCACCATCGTCACCATGATGAAGGGGGAGTAGTCCACCCCCTGGACTTCGGGTATGTGGTGGTAAATTGATCTAATCTCTCTATACACTACCAAATTCCGCGTGATCTGGGACATTTTAATAACGTTGCGGATAAGCTCTAAAGCGTTGCTGAGGGTAATCCGCTACGTTTTGCGCGACGGAATGAAAACGTGTCAGATCGACTGTCAGGGACGAGTCCGCGACGTTTATATGAACCTAAAAACGTCAAGGCTATCCGCAACATTCAGCGTTGCCAAGAGCTAGGCCGTCCGGCCTAGGCCCAATAAGCAGCACGTTTTTATTTCGTCGCTATGAGGCGACACGTGGCAAACGAGGTTCTAACTGTCGTTATCGTAATCAGCTGACGTGGCAAACATGGGAACGTTTTTTTTACGTTACGAGTCTCGACCAATGAGGCAAAACCATATGGACCAATCGAAATACACAATATGGAAACAAAATGGTGTAACGTTGCCTTCTTCTGGGACGAAATCTGTTCATCGCGGACTATGCAGCGAAGTTTTTTTCCGTCACGATTCTCGATCAATCAGGCGAAAACATGTGGATCAATCAAAATATGCCACATGGAAACAAAATTGTGCCACATCGCCTTCTTCTATGACGAAATCTCTCGTCGCGGGCTAACCAGCGACGTTTTTTTCTGTCGCTACACTCGTGGCACGTGCACCAATCGAATGGTGCCACGCAACGTCTTTCTATGACATTTTTTTGTCTCGTATTTGGGTGATGTCGTGACCGTGCCGGATAAGTTATATTTATGTTGTCTAATCGCCCACTCATAGTACGACACGTGGGCTGGGCATACATCGCCACGTGTCTTTATTTACCTTGACGGATTTTTACATTATGTTACTACGATGTCGGTTTTGGTGCTATTTGGGTGGTTACATCATCGTTATAATTTCCAATTGCACACAGGTAGAAAAGCAAACCATATAACATGCATCAAATACTCAGTTTTTCTCACAGAAGATCAAACCAACATACAGAACCACAGTTTCAAGGACCACGCATCTGCTCAGCCAACATCTCAAGTAGGGCGACTCCTTCTAGTTGAGACTTATTTAGCGCACCTTGTTGCTTCCGAATGTCTTCCATATCAACTACAAACTTCAGCCTCAGTTGCTCGGATTCTGCTTTCGCTATTCTCATATCAGCAATTGTTCTGCGCACATTCACATCAAGCTGCGGTTCAAGCTCAGACTTTGAAAGACTTGATTCCAGACGGGCCTTCTTTGAGAAAGTATGTTTTCCACTCTCCAGCATGACAGCTTCACTATCATCCTCATCCTCACCCTCATCCTCTGAAGCAGATCGAGACATCACCCTTTTCTTGCTTGCCTATCAAGTATGCAAAGAAAATAGATGAAAATAGCATATGACAAAAATGTACAGAACATAGATGAAACTAGCAGATGACAAGCATGTACAAAAAATTGATGAAAGCTAGCAGATTATAGTCAAAAAATGGTGTGTGTAATGAACTAGCAGATGAGAAGCATAGATGAAATAGCATGTGTCAAGCATGTGAGGAAGATAGATGAAAATAGCAGATGACAAGCATGTACAAGAAATAGATGAAAACTAGAAGATTATAATCAAACAACGGTGTGTGTAATGAACTAGCAGATGAGAAGCATAGATGAAATAGCAGGTGTCAAGCATGTGAGGAAGATAGATGAAAATAGCAGATGACAAGTATGTACAGAACATAGATGAAACTAGCAGATGACAAGCATGTAGAAAAAATAGAAGAAAAATAGCAGATGATAATCAAACAACGGTGTGTGTAATGAACTAGCAGATCAGAAGAATAGATGGAATAGCAGGTGTCAGGCATGTGAGGAAGATAGATGGAAACCATGTTCAAATGACAACGACAACCTTAATTACTATAAGAGGATTTCACGGTCCTAATTAGCTTGCCAAAACGTCTTATAATATGGAATAGAGAAAATAGCACAAAATATATGGCACCACATTGATCAAACAGTTCAACACAAGATAACAAAGCTGCACCCTAGTTGTTGTGATATCATGAAAGAATGTTGAGCTACCGGGTTAGGGAATAACATGCATCTCATTGTCCACGCTGGATAGTGATTGATATGACATGTCTCCTTCAGTGGCATATGATTCCTCTTCAACATCATACACAGGCATGTACTGAGATTCAGAGTCTTTCTTCTTGGTCTTTTTTTGGGGGGTGGGGGGTACAGTAGGACATGCAAGAAAACTTGCTGGCTTTACGCCCAGTTCATGCATCTTTCCATTGTTTGTCATGATCGTTCTGGCACGCTCTTCTTCAATGGGGTGTAGTGGCAATCCTAACATGAATAAAGAACTCAAAGTAAG
Source organism: Alopecurus myosuroides (assembly GCA_028641055.1). Taxonomy (NCBI): domain Eukaryota; kingdom Viridiplantae; phylum Streptophyta; class Magnoliopsida; order Poales; family Poaceae; genus Alopecurus; species Alopecurus myosuroides. The sequence goes on from CM054060.1 coordinate 217,050,031, forward strand.
CTACAAATATAACACTTCATAAGAACCTAATACAACATCAAAAATTAAGGTACTCATCTTGTAAGAACAGTCCAGTGCAAGTAATATAAATTCTGATCCTAACTAAGGGATCGCAAGCAAAGTGACCTTAAACCTAATACGCAGTATACAAACTAGATTGCTCGAAATGAGCAAAGTTTTACCATATGAAAACAAAACTGGAATTTTTATTTTTATTTTTGATGCAAGAAGACCCCCCCCCCCTTCCTATTTCCGTTACAAGAAACCGTTTAGAGAGATTTATTACATCAAATATTAGCAGTATAATTAGGATAATAATGAAGCATCGAACATATGATTAAACAAACAACCAATTTAGAAAGATTAACTGCATCGAACATAAGCAGGATAATAAGGAAGCATCAAACATACAATTAAATAGACAAGCAATTTAGAAAGAATAGTTGCATGCGGCTTTAGGGCCTTCTGTCTTGCTGCGTTTTTCGCCTTCAATCTTCACTCGTTCCAGCGTGCGTGCAGACATTGACGGTGATGTCACGGTGAGGTTGGATACGAGGTGGCAGATATGGACGTACGGCGAGGTTGGTGGGGAGGTGGCTCACCGGCGAGCACGACGGCGAGGTGGAAGATAACGTACGACGAGGTTGGAGACGATGTGGCAGACAGTCTAGCACAACGGCAAGGTGGTGGATCTAGACGGCGAAAAGGGCGGTGATGTGGTAGATTTGGAGGGCGATCTCGACGGCGACGAGGGAGTTTTGGCAAGAGAGCTATACGGCGAGGTGTGACACCCGGGGAATAGAGGATCTGTTTTTGAAGGACAAGGGGGAATGGATATTTCGAACTAGTGGCTTTCTCTTTCGGCGAGGGCCGATCAAGGGGATAAGGAAGGGTTTCAGAATGATTACGGAAATCCCCTCCATGCTAAAGGTTGTCAGTTGTGTGCGGGAGGGCTGAGAAGTAAAATATCCTTGCACGAAATTTTTTGGGCGGGCTGTCCGGACGTGAATTTTTTGGAGCGACGCGGAATTTTGGCGGAACTGCGGGAAACTTTGCTAGTCGTCTGATGTTGATGAGTGTCTTACAAAAATTGAACATTTATGCAATTATTTACTAAATATTGTGAATAAATCCCGAAAGTATTTGACCTAAAATCCTGTAAAGAGTCAATTATGTGGAATACTACTACATGTTGATAGTTGGCTTAAACTTTGCTAGTCGTTGGATGCTAGTCAACTTTTTTGTCTACACCTATCACTGGTGCCGGAAGGGGGTAGACCACTATTCTTTTTTCCTTAGTTCTGTTAAGTTAGGACATAGGTACATGGATAACCCAAATCTAGATCTACTTGTAACAAGATTCCCTCCATTTCGCCTGAAGGGGAGCTCGATGGTTCCCCCCTAGGTAATGGATAACCTTCCTATTGAAGGGAATATGCCCGAGAGGCAATAATAAAATGGTTATTATCTTATTCCTTATTTATGATGAATGTTTATTTCTCATGCTAGAATTGTATTAACCGGAAACGTTGATACATGTGTGCTTAATAAACAAACAATGGTTCCTAGTAAAGCCTCTCTTTTAACTAGCTCGTTGATTAATAGATGATCAAGGTTTCCTGATCATGAACATTGGATGTTATTAATAACGGAGTCATGTCATTAGAAGAATGATGTGATGAACATATACCCAAAGAGAATATAGCAATGCGATCAAGTCATTTAGTTTACATTGTTATATCAAACATACGAAGTAACTTATTCCTTAGACCTTGAGATCATGTCAATCACTGATACCGGAAGAGTGCTTTGATGGCATCAAACGTCACACCGTAACAGGGTGACTATAAAGGTGTCGTTAAGTATTCGGAAAGTATTAGTTGAGGATCATGGATCAAGAGTGGGATTTGTCCATCCAAATGACGGAGAGATATACTCTGGGCCCTCTCGGTGATATCACATCGAAACCGCTTGCAAGCACGTGATATGATCACAAAGGATGTTATATCACGGGAACGAGAAAAGAGTACTTGTCGGTAACGAGATTGAACAAGGTATGGTTGATACCAATGATCGAATCTCGGACAAGTAAAATATCGCGAGACAAAGGGAATAGTTCACGGCGTTGTTGGTTCACACGATCACGAGAGTCATCGTTGAATATATAGGAGTCATCACGGATCTCCAGATCCCGCTGTTGATTATTGATCGGAGATGAGTCTCGATCATGTCTATCTTATTCGCGAACCGTAGGGTGACACACTTAAGGTTCGATGACGCGTTTGAGAGGATACGGAATATCGAAGAATATTTTGGACAGCACCGAAATTGTTTCGGGGAAAATTGAAATAGTTCAAGGGGTTTTTCGTCGAATGGTTGTTAATAGAATTAACAAATGATTCGAGGTGCTATATGCAAAAGTTTGTTAATAGAATTAACAAATGCTGAAATAAAGAAATAAAAAGGTTTTATTTATTTATTAAAAGAAAACCTTTGGATTTTCCAAGTGGGAAATTATGGGAGCATGAGTGGGTGTGAGTGGAGCTTCCACTCACATGAAGAGGGAAGAGGTGGGGGCACACCATGGCTGGCCGCACCCCCCTCTTGGGCTGCCTCCCCCTCCCCTATAAAAGGAGGGTGAGAGCTCCTCTTCTCCACACACTTGGCCACTTCCCTTTCCCTCCACCCGCTGCTCCATTTCATGGTCTCCGGCTTGGCGAAGCCCTGACCGTGGGATTCTTCACCACCACCACGTCGTCGTGCTGCTGGAGTTCCGAGGGATCCTCTACTTCCGCGCCCCGCTGGAACGAGGGAACGGAGGTCGTCATCAACCGTACGTGTGACCGATCACGGATGCACCGCCGGATTGCGGTGCCATCTTCTCGCTATCGGGATCGGTGTGAGTACGACTACGCCAACAACGAGATTTGATCTCGTACCACTTTGAGTCTTCGAGGGTATGTGTTCTCCTTAACCCTCTTGTTGCCCGTTGCACTTCGTCTCCTAGATTAGATCTTGGCCTTTCGGGTATCTCTCGCGTAGGAAAATTTTTGTTTTCTATGCTACGTTCCCCTTCAGTGGTATCAGAGCCGGATCTATGCGTAGATGTTTTGTACGGGTAGAACACATAGGTGTATGTGGGCGTTGATGATCATGTTATTACCTCCTTGACTATTTTATGATCTTAGTGGCATAGTGGGATGAAGCGGCCCGGACTAACCTTACATGTCCACGTACATGAGACTTGTTCCACAACTGACATGCAACTTGTATTGCATAAGTGGCTTGCGGGTGTCTGTTTCTCCTACTATAGTTAAGATCTAATCTATGAAGGGTTGTTAAAAATGTGTTTATCAACATTGTGGTTGATGTTCGTAGGTATGAACGGTTCTATCCTCGAAAGCCCTAAGCCACGTAAAATATGCAAAAATAAATTAGAAGCGTCTAACTAGTTTTTGCTGGGCATGTGATGTGATATGGTCAATATTACAAATTTGATTATGAGATGATCTATTTTGTAAATTATTGATATACCGGAAGGTATCCATATGGTTGTCTTCTTATTGATGGACAATCAAGTTTGGGGTACCGTGGTACTTGGTACCACGCCGGTGGAATGATTGAGATCATACCATAATGCACATGATGGAGATCAAGTGCAAGGAGGACCATATCATATCACGTTATCCTTTCATGTGATGTCTGTGATGTTAATCCTTTTTATGCATCTTGTTTTGCTTAGATAACGATGGTAGCATTATAAGATGATCCCTCTCACTTAATATCAAGATAATAATGTGTTCTTCCTTAAAGTATGCACCGTTAAGAAAGTTCGTCGTTTCGAGACACCACGTGATGATCGGGTGTGACAGACTCAACGTTCGCATACAACGGGTGTTTTCAAGCCTAGCATGTACAGACATGGCCTTGAAACACACGCAATACTACGGTTCTACTTGGCGAGCCTAGCATGTACAGACATGGCCTCGGAACACGTAACCGAAAGGTAAAGCATGAGTCATATGGATGATATGATGAACATGTCGATGTTCGCCTTTGAAACTACATCATCTCACGTGATGATCGGTTTTGGTGTAGTGAATTTGGTTCGTGTAATCACTAAAGACGACTAAGAGGGATGTTGTTTTTGAGTGGGAGTTCATGGTTTAATTTTTGAATTAACTTGAACTTATTTATCATGAACAACAAATCAAAGTGAATTTGCACAACTTGTAGTAGTCATTGGCATCCACATAACTACCTTACACTTAGATTTTTAATTGAGATATAACTGTTATGATCTGGTAAATACCATTTAAGATTGGTAACGTATTAGTGAAATTTAAAATTGAGTCCTATTGTATATTTTTGGTATTTCCTACCTAGCTCCATATGGTTAATGAATGATTGATCTAGAGAGAAAATAATTCCTACTTAGAATCCAGAGTCATGGTTGCTTCCGTATTACTTTATCTTCAAAAGGAATGTTTTGTTGATCAAGGTGATTTAGGAACTGAAAATAGTTGTTTTCAGAAACAATCAAGTGAAAGATATATTGATATCTAGAAACTTAGTTGTAGCAACATGACTGAGTATAATTTAGCGTGACAATGTTTGCTTATATTATCTGAATATATGCAAATTTAGCGTGACAATGTTTGCTTATATTATCTGAATATATGCAATGATTGAAGACGCTAGGCGTTTGAATATTCCAAGAAATTGGATGCTAAAAATTATCCTCTAAATTCCTTCCTTCGAGCTATAGTAGCTTAATCATAAAATTGTTATGATGGGATGGATTAGAAGTATGGGTAAAGTATTTTACCTTACTTGGAAATTGCTAAGAGTGGAATCTAGAAGAATGCTATTAATATGGTGATATTAGTAGAACAATCAAACTCAAAGTATGACTCAATGGGTGATAGTATATGACTAACACGCCAAAGAAAATGAGCTAGTAAGACTAGCATTGTTTGATGTTGAATGATTCTTTTATAAAGGGAAGGGAATATTGAAAATAGAATTACAAAAAAAGATATGTGGCAGAAAAGAAGATAACTGGAAAAGTCCAGCTCAGGAGTATATACTTGATATACAAGATATAGATGTATTACTAGTTAACAAAGTATTTTTGGTATTTTGATACCACATTGGTTGGTATGAGTTGTCATACAAAGCAACGCAATGAAACAAATACAAGGGCCTAAAAGGAACTAGTAATAGATGTGGAATCGATTATGACAAGAACATAAATAAAGTGTTATTGTGTTCATTGTCGTATCGAACCAACCAGTCAAGATTTATTTGAAGAACTTAATAATTTGTTATTTTGTTCTAGTCTTTTGTGAGAACAAATGAGATTGTTCAAACTATGATCATATTCCATAATTGATGGATATGTTAATATAAATCATGTTGGTAAAGTAAACATCTATAAGACTAAATGCTAAACGTTGCAAGACGTTGAAGAGTTTCACTTAAATTGTGACACCACCATTTTAGTTCATATCGGAAAGGAAAACATGAAGGAACTCCATATTGATGGACCTCCGGAGTCATTTTATTGACGCTTGTGAGACCTCTTCCAAAAGATGACTAGAATTCCGTTCTTAGGCCAAAGTAGAATGGACGACTAATTTAGTGGAGATTATACATATTGATGTATATAGTCCATTATGTGTAGTCATGTATGGTGGATTAATTTTTCCTTCATAAAATTCTGTCGATGATTTAAGTAGATATGTGAGTATATCTATTTAAAGGGAACAGAGTTTGACATTTTGAATTGGTTCAAAAAGGTTGTTAATATGAAGTTAAAATCAATGTAACAAGATAATCAAGTATTTATGATTGGATCATAAAGGATAAAGTTTGAGTTACAAGTTTAGCAAAACATCTGAGAAGTTGCAGAATTGTTCTACAACTTATACTTCTCGAATACCCCACATTAGATTGGAGTATTCAAAAGACAAAATCAAACCCTGTTTGACATGGTAAGATTAATAAAATTGCCATTATAATTTTGTAGTTTATACATTAAGGACAACCGTTTTTCCACTGAAAAGAGCACCATCATGATCCGCTGAAATTGACAACATATAAGATATGGTTTGGGTAGTGACCCGAATTGTCACTTTCTTAAGTTTTGGTATGCATAGCATGTGTAAAATGTTTACAACCAAAATAGGATAAATATATGTTTATAAGGTTATCCCAAATAAAACATTGGGTATTTCTCCTATCACCGAACCAAAAGACAAATGTTGTTTGTCAGAAAGGGTTGATTTCTCGAGAAAGTAGTTCTTGCGAAACAAGTGAGTGGGAGCACAGTACAAACTCAACAAGGTTAGAGAATCTTCGTTATCATGTCAAGAGTAGCGCAGCACTGGAAGTTGTTCCGGGGTTTACTATTTTGACTAAGTAGAAGACACTACAAATGTTGTAGATACTTCAAATGAGTTTGCGAACTGTACCAGAAAAGTCCAAAAACTTTGTACTTAGAACAACTTGTGGTTTAAGTGTAAAGTGTTGTTTTGACAACAAAAGGACCTGGACCTTATAAAGGAAGCAAATGATGGGCCCTGACTTCGTAAAATTGACTATGAGTCATTATATCCGCCATAGTATCCTTGTATGAATATCAAGTATGTGACTTGGTAGTCCTTTCGATAGGCATGATGCCTAGCGATGGCAAAAGGGTCTATATAGCGACAAAGACATGGATTTTACATCTTATTAAAATTGTACTTATCGAAAAGTTGTTTTCGACGAAGTTCAAAGAGTTAACTACTACAAGATTTTGATCTTCCGTAGTGATGCTTTAGTCTTTGCGGATAGTTCTAGCAAAAGGTTACATATTATGATATGGCAGTTGAATAACAAAACCAACTCTCCTCTCAAGGAAGTTTTATCAAGGATGTGTACTTGACACAGTCTGAGAGTTTTGTAAAATTCAAAAAGGTTGCTAGAAAGGTATGCACACTTCAATGGTTGAAGTGAGCATAACGAACTTGAAATCTTTACCTTAATGAAGTTGTCAAAAGAGTTTGATTCCATCATGAACGATAAAGATGCTTGTAAAGTTACAAGAAATTAAGTGGGAGCGCTATGACATATTTCCAATACTTTATGTAGATGACATATGGTTGATTGGAAAATATGTATTTTAAATTAACACGGTTAAGATTTTCATATTGATGAAAGGCTTGGAAGATATTGGGCATCGATGTCTATAAAAGATGGATTCAAGCGCCTGATATGATTGAAGCCAAATTACATAGATGAAATATTGAAGTAAGTCAATATAAAATTGATAAGAAGGAGTTCTTGTCACATGGAAAATAATTGAGCAAGATTCATGTGTTTTGACACATGATGAGCATCATTGAAATTGAGATTTCTAAGTCATGTTTCCATGCTATGTACACAACCAGATGAGTCCTATGCTATAAAGTGTTATAGTAGGATAATTCATATGATGATTAGACAACAGTGGGAGAGATCCTTGTGTCATTTTAGAAATGCTAAGGATATGTTTTCCTATATAGTAATGACAAAATATTAGTTGTAATATGTTACACTAATAGTCTTGTCATTTATTAAAGTAATTTTATCTCAATTAAAATATGTGATGAACGGTAGCACAATAGGATGGAAGAAAGTTCCATGCTGGATTTGAAAGAGTTTCAAAATTAAAATATTGTGACAGATACTACAACAAAGGCTAAAGTATATCGTTGTGTTGACAACTGATAATAAGCGTATTTTGTGTCAAGGAGTTCTTTATTGAACTTGGTGAATTTCCAAGAATGCTGAAACTATGAAGCTACATTTTCACAATGTTAGTAACATCAGTTTAAGCTGAGGAATTAAGGTATCACCGGAACTTGGTGAGTTTCCAAGAATGCTAACACTATGAAGCTACATTTTCACAATGTTAGTGACATCAGTTTAAGCTGAGGAATTAAGTTTTCACCAATTGACCATATATATACAAAGCCATCTCATTAGAGAATGAGTGATGCGTGTAGACGCAAAGAACATGCAAATACAATAGGACCTGAACAGTTCAGATCTTTTTGATAATGTTTACCACATGCGAAGCATGGTAATAACACTGGTACGCCATATGTGTTAAGTGCTTACAGACTAGATTATTGACTCTAGTGCAAGTGGGAGACTGAAGGGAATATGCCCGAGAGGCAATAATAAAATGGTTATTATCTTATTCCTTATTTATGATGAATGTTTATTTCTCATGCTAGAATTGTATTAACCGGAAACGTTGATACATGTGTGCTTAATAAACAAACAATGGTTCCTAGTAAAGCCTCTCTTTTAACTAGCTCGTTGATTAATAGATGATCAAGGTTTCCTGATCATGAACATTGGATGTTATTAATAACGGAGTCATGTCATTAGAAGAATGATGTGATGAACATATACCCAAAGAGAATATAGCAATGCGATCAAGTCATTTAGTTTACATTGTTATATCAAACATACGAAGTAACTTATTCCTTAGACCTTGAGATCATGTCAATCACTGATACCGGAAGAGTGCTTTGATGGCATCAAACGTCACACCGTAACAGGGTGACTATAAAGGTGTCGTTAAGTATTCGGAAAGTATTAGTTGAGGATCATGGATCAAGAGTGGGATTTGTCCATCCAAATGACGGAGAGATATACTCTGGGCCCTCTCGGTGATATCACATCGAAACCGCTTGCAAGCACGTGATATGATCACAAAGGATGTTATATCACGGGAACGAGAAAAGAGTACTTGTCGGTAACGAGATTGAACAAGGTATGGTTGATACCAATGATCGAATCTCGGACAAGTAAAATATCGCGAGACAAAGGGAATAGTTCACGGCGTTGTTGGTTCACACGATCACGAGAGTCATCGTTGAATATATAGGAGTCATCACGGATCTCCAGATCCCGCTGTTGATTATTGATCGGAGAGGAGTCTCGATCATGTCTATCTTATTCGCGAACCGTAGGGTGACACACTTAAGGTTCGATGACGCGTTTGAGAGGATACGGAATATCGAAGAATATTTTGGACAGCACCGAAATTGTTTCGGGGAAAATTGAAATAGTTCAAGGGGTTTTTCGTCGAATGGTTGTTAATAGAATTAACAAATGATTCGAGGTGCTATATGCAAAAGTTTGTTAATAGAATTAACAAATGCTGAAATAAAGAAATAAAAAGGTTTTATTTATTTATTAAAAGAAAACCTTTGGATTTTCCAAGTGGGAAATTATGGGAGCATGAGTGGGTGTGAGTGGAGCTTCCACTCACATGAAGAGGGAAGAGGTGGGGGCACACCATGGCTGGCCGCACCCCCCTCTTGGGCTGCCTCCCCCTCCCCTATAAAAGGAGGGTGAGAGCTCCTCTTCTCCACACACTTGGCCACTTCCCTTTCCCTCCACCCGCTGCTCCATTTCATGGTCTCCGGCTTGGCGAAGCCCTGACCGTGGGATTCTTCACCACCACCACGTCGTCGTGCTGCTGGAGTTCCGAGGGATCCTCTACTTCCGCGCCCCGCTGGAACGAGGGAACGGAGGTCGTCATCAACCGTACGTGTGACCGATCACGGATGCACCGCCGGATTGCGGTGCCATCTTCTCGCTATCGGGATCGGTGTGAGTACGACTACGCCAACAACGAGATTTGATCTCGTACCACTTTGAGTCTTCGAGGGTATGTGTTCTCCTTAACCCTCTTGTTGCCCGTTGCACTTCGTCTCCTAGATTAGATCTTGGCCTTTCGGGTATCTCTCGCGTAGGAAAATTTTTGTTTTCTATGCTACGTTCCCCTTCACCTATGAGATGTCGGTGAAACCGGTCACACCCATGAGTAGGATATTGGCCCTCCCCACCTATCACCGCACATTTATAAGTATATTAGGGCTCCACCATGGCTTACGTAGGATTCTGACACTCCAAAGTTCCCACTTGCCAAACATTGATTTGTTGACCCGTGCCCCACTCTAACACACATGGTATGGCATACCCTAGGCTTGGGTGGGATTCAGACGCTCCGGAGCCGCCCCTCTCCGGAGAAACCCTAGGCCCGTTGGAGAAAAAGCCGGAACTATCGTTCTGTCCCCTCTACATGGATGGCTATGGTGTCAGGCTTACTCCCCAAGTAAGAGTCCTAGCGGGCCTCCACCTTCTGATACGCAGGACCCTCGTCTTGCGCGTCGGCCGGTTGGGCCGCCCTACAAAGCCTTCTTCTTTATAACCACGCGAGCCACCCTGGTGATGGTTGCGTGAATCACACACCCATTGGGAACCCCAAGAGTAAGGTATGATGTAGCATAGCAGCAAATTTCCCTCAGTTAGAAACCAAAGTTATCAATCCACTAGGACTCCAATGATGATCAACAAGATGCACGTGGCGTGTCGAGAGTGAACCTACACACAAAGCACAAACTCCCTTTCATCCCCAACTTTCCAGGAAGATTGTCAAGCTTCTCATCTTTCTGAAAAAACATGATTAAACAAATCGAGTGTTTGGAAGTGATAAAAGTAAAAAGTAACAGCAAGCAAGTGATGATGAAAACAAAGTAAACGAGTTTGTAATCAATGTAAAATAATGGATCCGGGGGCATAGGTTCACTACTGGTGTCTCTTCAATAAATAAGGTACATGTTGGGTGAACAGATTACATGTAGGAAATTGATAGATCGTGAAGGAAATATAATGCAATTATGATTAAAAAAAATGTGTTCATTGTCCTATTCATGTAGGCATTATGTCAAAATATATAGACCGCTATCCAGCTGTATCTATAACTAATAATCCAACTTGAGGCCGCTATCCTGCATGCATCTCGCTGATATTAAGTTGCACGAAGCAACGGACTGTCGCGTAAAACTCAATACATAATATAATCGATACTCATATCTATAAAGACACATGAACACCGTTTTTCCCCCTTAGTAGCAACAATACATCCTCGTCCTTAGACGTTTCTATCACAGTGTCACTCGTGCCCAGGCACGGAGGAGGCATGAACCTACTATCTAGCACAAAACTCCCTCTTGGAGATAGAAGTAACTACTGGGGCAAAGAAACTACGAGCATCAGAGAGAATACAAGAACTTAAATAAAACATGGGAATGATAATAGTAATAAGATCATATAAAATAGATGAAATCTGATCATAACTTCATGATTCATCGGATCCTAGCAAACACAACACGTAGCAATTACAATAGAACAATCTTGATCATGTTAGGAGGCTCATAAGACCGTAGCATGGAGGCACAAAGATGAGAGACCACCATCTATCTACTGCTATGGATCAGTAGTCCAAGGATGAAGTACTCACACATCTCTCCGGAGGCAATCATGGCAATGTAGAGGCCTCCGGTGACGACACCCCCTTCCGGCAAGGTGTCAAAGCAGGGCTCCAGAAGCCCTAGATTGGAATTTGAATGTGACGGAGGCTCTAGATGGGTTTCATAGAAAATAATCACCGCTCCCGATATTTCAGGTAAGAAAGAAATTTATAGACGGCGGGAGGTGTCGAGAGGTGGCCCAGGGCCATCAGGCGGCTAGAGGGTGCAGCTACGGGTGTACCCGCGCCCCTAGGTCGCCTGGTGGCTATTAGCCCGCCCCTCTAGGTCATCTTCTGGCTCTGTCTTCATTCCGGGTACTGGCCTCTGTGGATTTTCAAGACTTTTCGCGAATATTTACAGAACAAATTTTCTCGAACAAAAAACAGGTAGAAAACAGAAAACTCGCACTGGACATCTTATCAAAAGGTTATTCCATGAAAATGTCTAAAATTTATATAAAATTGTAGTACAAACATGTAGAAATTATATAAAACAACCATGGAACCATAAAAAATTATAGATACGTTTGGGACGTATCACCTGCACTCCGGCTTAAGGGCTATGTCGGAAGGTACCCTATCCCGCATAACCCCAATAGTAAGGATTCTTGTATTCAAATGCAAAAATTCAAATGAATCTCACATCTAGGGGAGCTTGTCTATATTTTACTTACCATGCTTGCTTTGTTCAAATCATATACATCTTCTATGCAAATCCGTATGGTGTCATCAAACACCAAAAAAGGGGAGATTGAAAGGACATGTATACCCCTAAGTAGTTTTGGGTGTTTGTTAACAACATAAGTGACATTTAACCATGTGCTAAGTATTTCAAGATATATCGATGGTCATACAACGATTAGCACAAGACGGTGGCAAGCCCCTCAAAAAGGATAAAAGATCGATACCCTGGGGTTTTAATCATTCATGTTATATTCTAGGGCGTTTAGTTTATCTAGGGGTACTCAGTGGAAGGTATGGGGAAATCATCTACCTACTAGAATATCCTTCCCATAAACATTGGTGAATTGACAGCGTGCACAATATAGTGGCTACTCAAAACAGCTCGGAGACTTCAAGGCGCTGGACCAGAGATTCCTGTGTGAAAATCACAGGAGACTACGGACTCAGGTCATCTGGAGACTCCGGCCTAATTATTCTTGGACTTGGGCGAAGAGTTGTGCAAGTGGTGTAACGGTCTGGTGCCATGTACGGAGTATGGCCGGAGTGTGCCCAGAGACTTGTCGAAGTTTCCGGCTAGGCCAGAGATTCGGGAGCACTCTTGGTACAGACTCCAGAGACTCCGTGCTAGGTCGGATACTCCGGGGTTAGTTCTCCCGCAACGTCTAGAATCTTGGAGAGACTATAAAAAAGCCTTCTGCTACCTTGGAGAAGGTACCACGACCAGAAATATCACACCCACCATTGTTGCAAGCTCCAAACACATAGATCTCTCTCTCTAACTACTCAAACACCTTGCCCTTCAAGAATTAAAGAGAGATGACCTAGATCTATAACCCCATCAAAGCGATTTTATTTCACCCTTGATTCTGTTGAGGGACTTGTTACTCTTTGGAGTTTGTTGGAACCCTAAGAGGTTGTTTCTACTTTGTGGCTTTGATAGGCGCAAAATATTGTCGATAGCCTTCAATTGATTTGTGGAGTGTGTGGTGGCCTTGAAACTCGGAGTCTTGGCGGCTCTCGGGATTTGGTGAGTACCCTTCAAGTTATGGAGTTTGCCTTATCCTTGTGAAAGTTTTAATTGTCAACCTCAACGACAACATAGTTGTTTGTGCCTCTCCACATTCTTGGAAGGACACAAAGGAGATACGGTGTGTCATTTGACGGCTATTTGGTATTCATCTCGGTGATACCACACCGCTCCAGCGAAGATGTAACTTCCATTGGAAAGTGAACTTCGGGGTAGTGAACTTTGGGGTAAATCTCTATGTCACTTTGTTGGTTATTTCTCTCAACTTATTTTTACTTGTCGTTACTAACTTACTTGATTTTATATCTAGTGATAGTAATCCATTACTCATCATATAGGATTTTCCATCTAGCTGAATAATTAGACAACCTATATTTGAGCAATCCCTAATTGAAAGACAAAGAAGTAAATTTATAGTTGTCTATTCACGCCTCATCCTCCCCTCTAGTCAACCCTCTCAATATTTCACTGTGTTTGTCTATTCTTGAGCATGTAGATAAACCATTTTTTATCAATGCATCGAAACACATTGTTTTTCGCGTTTTTGCAAAAAATCACGGTGTAGAGAGTGTTATCTAGGGTCTGGTCTCCCCTTTTCTATTGGCTGGCAACTTGGGGTTCTCGTTTCTTTTTAGACGAGATGTTTACGGCTTCATAATTTTGATCCAAACTACCCAAGACAAGTAAAATGTGTCGAAGTGCTGGGAGAGCACAAATGTAGCCCCCAAACCACGACATTCAGTAGTTAGCCCCTGAATATACTCCATCCGTTCAACAATAGATGACTTCCACATATCTATATATGGATGTATCAAGCAATTATGTCTTGATACATCCATATATAGATATGTGGAAGTCATCTATTGTTGAACGGAGAGAGTACTTGTCAGGACGGATACTGAGCAATAGCAAGATGGACAACACAAGCGCTTTTATTTAGTTTTTCTGCAGAAATCCATTCTGGCAACCCGTGTATTTAGAAACCAAATTTGGAAGATCGAAACAAAATTTTGTAGACACATCTTTACGTTCTATATGTTTGAAAAGTCGTTTTATCACAAATAGACATTTTTTATGCCTTGTGTAAAAGAGACAAAAAAAAAACTCGTAAAAGGGCTTATTTTAGCACAAATTTTGTGTTTTTATCATACGTCACAAAAAAGTCGGCTTCCCATATAACGACTTTGTGAACATATAGAATGTTAATAACTATGGATGAACTTTTTTTTTCAAAATGTTTTGGCATTTTAAATTTTGTTCAAAATGTATTTTAGAAACCGGGTGCATTTGCAGCCGTGAGCCAAAACGCGACCCGTTTCTGCTTTTTCTGTTCTTAACGATTTGTATATAGCTCCTCCTTCGTCAATGAAATCCAGCGACCTTGATGGTTTTTTCGTAAAAAAAAAAGTTTTAAAGCAATAGCAAATCGCTTCACCACCCTATACTAAATACAGTATACTATATACACCGACCTTTTTCTGTATTTATTTTCTTAGATCGTTTTAATAAAACAATAGTACTGTAGCAGCCTAGCAGGTATAGGGTGGTGAAGCGAACCCTGTGTCCATGAGACGCCGAGGTGTGTCCGATTTGGAGTTGGACTCGGTGTCATAGTGGCACCTATTTAAGTACACGGGAGACGATTAACAGCGCGCGCTCTGTCCTTGTATTGCCTCCGACTTGGGTCTTGCTACGTCTCACCGTCCCCGAGAGCGGCAGCCGGCGCCGATCGAGACGACAGGCATGGCCAAGGCGGAACACCATGGGAGGTGGCTGGTGCCAACAAAGCTGCGGCACGGGCGAACGCGCAGAGGGAAGGCGACCTCGGCACCGAGTACCCGCGGTTTGGACGTGAAGGTGGACGGATCCCAGATGTACAACCCAAACGTGAGGCTGCGACTCCGGTCACAGATTGGCGAGGTGCGTGGCTCCCTCTATCGGATCAGCGTAGCCGAGTACTTGGCCCGAGAAGCTGCAGTCGGGGCCGGTGCCGCTGCCGGTGCCGGTGCGGAACCGTCGTCGTCGCCGTCATCCAAGGTTGCAACCCATGACACGAATCCACTCTTCCGTAACCCTGCTGCACTCCTCGAAAAAGGCTCCTCCTCATGGTCACCAAAGGCCCCTCCACATGGCACCAAAAGACTGCTCTTGGCCGCCACCGAGCCCCGACCGGCCACGCCGCCAGCCTCAAAGAGGAGGAGGACGATCATCCAACCTCCGGTGAGCACGCCCGCAAGCCTCACTCTCAAAGCGTTGCAAGTCGTGCCAGAGCGGTGCAACGCTGAGCCGGACGTGCTGCAGCGGGCGGCGGATCTCAAGGCCCGCTACGCCGGCCTCATCGCCAAGGCTGAAGACACTCTTAGCATCCGCCACCGACAGGACCTCGAGAGGCGGCTGGCAGCCGGCGGCATCGACCAAGGGAGCCATGGGACGGAAGCCGAGGCTGAAATGGCCCTCCTGCGGCAGGAAGAGAGGAATGCCCGGGTCGGCGCGCTCCGGAAGAGGGCTCGCGAGGAGCTGCGAGAGGTGGAGAAGAAGGCACGGCTCAACGGGCTCGGCATGGTTCAGACCATACACCCAGCGCAGCTCATGGAGCTCGGCATAACTGCAGTGGAGCACGTGGTGAGCCCCGAACGAAGCCGAGGCGAGGCCCCTCCTGGCACGGACAAGCACTGGCGTCCGCGCAGCCCGTTGGAGGAGATCGGGCTCTTCGTCAAACCGGCCGACGACGACTGTTGCGACGAAGAAATGGAGACCACATAGAGCGTGCAGCCTGCTGGTTCTAGGAGATGTTCATACAATTCTCTTGATCCGTTTGACAGCTTCCAGACTTTGTATGTAAGAAGAATCTGGCTGATTTTAAGACCATCAGATTGGGCGGACATGTGCAAGCAACCACATTGGTGAATTCCGTCGTTCAAGCATCAGCTGATGTTCATTTATCGTTGTTGCTTCAGTGGTAATACTTCATCTATGTTTCAGTTCTACAATTTGGGTTTAAAGTGCTACTACAGGTTAGAATTCATGACACATTCATGTTTAAAATGTACAGGATACATCAGAATCTCTAGCCAGATTTAAGACCTCTAAATCAGAATCCTTGTTGCTACAGTGGTATTACTTCATCTCGTTTCAGTTCGACAGTTTGGGTTTAAAGTGCTACTACAGGTTAGAATTCACGATACATTCATGTTTAAAATGTACAGGATAACATCAGAATCTCTAGCCAGATTTAAGACCTCTAAATCAGAATCGTTGTTGCTACAGTGGTATTACTTCATCTCGTTTCAGTTCGACAATTTGGGTTTAAAGTGCTACTACTGTACTACAGGTTAGAATTCATGATACGTTCGTGTTTAAAATGCTCATGGTAACATCAGAATCCCTAGCCAGATTTAAGATCAAAATCAGAATTGTGTAAAACAAAATTTTCAGTTAGGTAGTTTGGCAATGCTGTAAACCCTTGCTCAAAATATTAAACAAGTAGCAGAACTACAAAAAGAAGAAGAAAAATATGGCATGAACAGCACCGTTCTTTTCTCCAGCCAAGATTTTCATCCAACACAGACGGTAATCATACAGAAGCGGTCAATTTACAGGGCGATAACAGTTACAGTAAGTTTAGCTCATCGCCTATTCTGCTACAAGAGTGCCAGTGAAAACATCTGAAGTTGTACTTTTTTGTCAGTATCTCTTTCCTCATGTTATATGGAGTTACCATCATGAGGAGAACCAGGAGGAAAAATCATCAAGTTATCAAAGTATGACATCTCCATGAGATCTGATATATCTAGCTCTAGTGAACATGGATCTGAGAATTCTGCGGAATAAATATCACTGTGTTGGTAACTGCCAGTTTGTGAAAATACCGTGTCCAATGGGACTTCTGGTAAAATATCATGGCATCCATTAAAAGGAGAGATACCATCAACCGCTGGACTCACTAGTTCCTTTTCCTGTACGGGCCTTGGAGAATTTACTGCAAAAGTGGACGCCTTGAGCTCCACTGGGCTTGACAAAAAATCCAATTTCCTCTTGGTTTTTGCATGCTGCTCGCATCTCTCGACTATCTTTTGAGGGGCTTTGGCTGAAGGAGCATCAACTCCTCTAACATACATAATATCTGCGCTTTCTCCCTCCGATACATCAGCATTTTCACCTATTTCTGTGAAGCCTAGTTCAGATTTGGAACTTGTTGGTACAGCTGATGACATTTCATTTCTATCGGACAAACCTTTAGTCTCCTTCAGAATATCTGAGTCACTGTTCTGTGGTACTGACAGGTTTTCAAGAATGTCTGGAAATTGATCGAGCAACCCTGACGCTAAATATGAATTCAATTTTCTTTTCATAGGACCTCTCCAGTATTCTTTGATTGCACCGTTCGTCCTGGATGTACACGATAATAATAATTTAGTCGTACCGAGAGTACTTTGTAGAGATGCATCCTGAATAATTATGATGGGGCGAACGAACTTCAACAGCAATGGTAATTTCTTTCTATTGAAACATCTAATCTTACCTCCCAGGGAAATGTTTGACCATTTCACGCCACTTGGTTCCATAAATTTGGTGAGCACGAACCAGTCTCAACTCCTCCTGCTCCGACCATGCCTCCTTGTTTATTGCAGAGTCTATTTTGTATCTCCACCTGTGTTTACTACCATTAGGCCCATCGAACTCAAATCTACCGGCGTCCAATGGATAACATCAAGTAATGAAGTAACAAAGTTGCTGGGAGTGCTGCCCGACAGAATCTACCGAAAAGCTGTGGCAGCACACACCTTGAGAAAGCAGCATAATAATGTGCTAATTAAAATAATCCATTGACCAAAAATCCTTTAATCACAGGCTAAGAGCATCATGCTTCCGGCGTCCAATGGATACCATCAAGTAATGAAGTAACAAAGTTGCTGGGCATGCTGCCCGACAGAATCTTATAATGTCACAAACCTTCGGACCCTTATCTACTGAAAAGCTGTGGCAGCACACACCTTGAGAAAGCAGCATAATGTGCTAACTAAGATAATTCATTGACTAAAAATACTTGAATCACAGGCTAAGAGCATCATGCTTCCCACTTGGTATGTTGACATAAGATGACATGTTCCTTTCATTGTTTTCCACACAAATCTGAAGGGTGCTTAGTGCAAACCAGGAGTTTGGTGCAATCACGCCACTCCACTTTGGTTTGGTGCAAAGAAAATTATGCAACAATTTGCGCATCTACCCACTGATACGAAACCACAAAATTTGCCACAAGAAAGCATCTGGTTTTCATTGCCTTTAAATAGAATCATTCGAAATTAAAAACAATCAGTGCACACAATGCAGATGTATAAACAGATGTAAGCCATCATGTTTCGAAGAACAGTGGTAGGCTAATACACAATGAAGCTATTGCAGAATAAACCAGTCACTGGAGGTGATAAATCGCAGCTCCTGCTGGCAACTAAAACATGAGTACCTAATTGATAAATTTCTAGCAGAGAGTGTAGCTTGTGGCTCATATATGAAGTGAGGCAAAGATTTTCATGTCGAAGAACTGAACTAGAATCAACCAAACAGTAAGATCAACCAAAACTGAACTAGAATCAACAAAACAGTGTGGTAATACCTTTGTCGGCATTGCGGTGCACTTCGGCCCGGTATAGCATGTGCGACAGTTTGCCAGTTTTTCAGCCCATGTTTGTTAATCATTTGAGTGAGTATCTTATCTTCCTGAAGGGAAAATGAAAACTGCTTGTTAGCGGGCATTAGGAAGAAAAATAAAGTTGACAAGAACATCAATATTAAGGGGAAATCAAAGTTCTAGCCTAAATAACTTTCCTCTTCTGACCATTTCACTCTGGTGATGACTTCAGAATTTGTGTTATTGCAGCTATCCTTGATGCAGTGGCCATCATTCTTGCGAAGTGGCTCTCCTGTTTGCGACCGAGAAACATATTATAAACACACAATCCTTCAATCAAGATGACAAAACTGAACCAACATAGAGTACACGTAGTAGTCATAGATGCAAGCAGAAGGAGATAGACGTATGTGTGTGATAGAACAATACAGTACAAAGGATGCATGAAGAGATCGCCATATAGATTATCATTAAATAAAGTAATGAACTGCTGTATCCCATAGTGCCAGGCCAGTTTAGAATTGGCCCCTCTGTGGCCCAATCCAAGTCCTGAAGTAAGCATGAAAGTGTGTGCAAGTTGACACACATGCATACTCCTTCCGTGTATCGGTAGAACTGTGTGACGTTTTAATCAAGGTGCGTCACATGGACTAATTATGAATCAACAAGTAGCAAAACATTTTCTAATGATTTATATAGAAAACTATCACTACCCTATTAGCCAGCAATTGCTGAACGAAGGATAGAACAACGTGGAGTACTTGTTTGTGTTGCCTAAGCCTTGGAGGGCATAACATGTATAGAGTATACGACAACATGGACTACAAATTAACGTCCTAGTGATGCAGAAACCATACCTGGTACCAATCATTACTGATATTGTTCTATCTCTAAGACTTCCATACAAGACATATACTCAAGAGCTGCCAACTAGATAGGTCAACCTAGTAGAAAAGGCTCCTCTTGTTTGCTGGAATTGCTTGAACATCTTCAGCAATTGAATCTCATATAGTGTACTGCTAGCATCAATGAGAATATCCTCACTAGCTGGACAGGCCAACGACTGACGATGGATGTACTTACGAAACAAAATTTTCTCTATGAAATTATGACGAGAACATAAATAGACGGTGCAAAATACAGCTAGCAATTGGGATACTGCAAGTTCCTACTTCATAATGAATGAACTTGCATTCCGCTAAAGCATGTTACCTATATTTCCCAATTCTTCACCATGGCAATGTTTGACAGTTTCATGTGGTGTGTTACTCTGCATCCATAGTTAAAAAAAATCTGAACTGAGCATAAACTGCAAGTGATTTAACAAAACTACAAGGATGCTGACTAACGACTCAACTTGATCACAATAATAGATTTATAACGGATCAAATCAAAGCAGAAACATGCCATGTACTTAATATTTCATTGGTTTCATAGTAATATAACATTCTGTACAAAGATCTCCATTAGGCGCATTGTTGGTGGCTTGGCTCAAGTAAATTAAAACTGCAATTGGTTGATTACCTCAGCCTTCATATTCAACGATAAAGGCAATAAACATTTGAATTACTAATGTTGTGGTAAAGATAAAGTGAGCACAAATTAAGTATGTCATGTCTTGTGGTGGCCCAGAGTAACATCAATAAAATTAGATTCCTGTCGAGATGTGAACATCACTGCAATAAAATTTGACAACACTTGCTTTAAAATACCAGGGAAGACCAGGCAATGAAAAGACGACTAAAGCTCATACATCGAAAAGATGAAATTTTAAAGAGCATTCTCAATCCAGCGTGCTGGATCAGCTCGGCATTACCGCATTCATAGAAACGCCATCAGCCTTCCTTGAGTGACTTGTCAAATTGAGAGCCCTGCAAAAGAATGAAGCAATAGTCAGCTGACCATTCTGCAGTGAGCCCATGTGATTAACAACGGATCAATTGTTTCACATGTTTTACTAGAAAAAAAAGCTTCAATTGGTCAACAAACAACAAGGGAAGCATTTTGCTAGCTAAATGTCCAGATATAGTCGGTTTGAGGCTTAGAATAAAGACGTACAGAAGCACCCTGATCGGTAAATTTCTAAATATAGGCAGTCTATAAGGCACAGGTTTGGGAAATTTCAGCTTCAAAGTTAGCTAGACGCCGCCGACACACAAAGTCAAACGCTCCCCCCCAAACGGGGGCATCTGATCTCCCCCAAATCAAGGCTAAGTAAATGAGGACGGAGATGCAGAAATCGCAGCCACGGCGGGGTCAGATCGCAAACTCACCGCTGCCTGGGCACCGCATCTCCGCTCCGCGACATGGCTGGGAAGAGCGCCCGAGGCGGCCAGAAGCATCGGCTGAAGCTGGAACGATGGACGCACATAGAAGGGCATCAGACAAACTAATCATTCGCGAATCTGACGGGAATGCACAGATAAAAGGGGAAATCGGCGGTCTGGCTACCAGGTTTCTGCAGGATTCGGGCCTGACCTGCGGAGCTCCTGGCGGTGGAGGATCCTGAGGAGAGGACCGAGGCAGGAAGAAGAGATGGGCCAGGTGGGAGTGGGACGCACGCTGGCGACGAGCACGAGGAGAAGAAGGAAGAGCCAGGTGGTAGACGGGATCGGACGGAAGCCATTGACGTTGTTTTGCAACAGCGGTGAGTCAATGAGCGCGGTGGGCCGTATGGGCTGTTTCTGGACAAGGGTTTCCAGGTGCTGGGGGGGAATCGTGACCGAAAATGTACAGAGTTGCAGACGGGCTGGGCTTCTTCCCCTTCATTTACATCGGCCTCCCGCCTCCCTGTCGGACCGATAGAAGCCTATGGTCTCTTTGCATTGCAGGGTCAAAAACACAGGAATATGTCACGGCTTTGGTTGTGCAAAACAAAATAAGGAAAATTATAGTAATAGTCGTTTAGATGAAACGCATGAAAAACACACGAAACGTGGGGCATAGGAAGTCAATCCATAGGAATTTTGGTAGGTCATTCCTTTGAACCAAACGCAATCCATAGAAAAATATCCTAAGAATTGGAATCCTACAAAAATCTTATTAAATTCCTACAATCCAAAGAGTCCCTAAATGACGGTCAACATGTGGGACAGCTGTGACAGGAAACCATGGTCATCGCGTTCGTCGGAAACTCCCCGGCAACAAGATCAGGTCGGCGAGTAAATTTAGCAAGTAGAGCTACAAGAAAACAATCGCATGGGCGATGCTTGCGAACGCGCGGCGTGCGCCAGACCGCCGTTGAGCCCCACCTCCCTTGATCTCCGCCCGACAGCGATGTCCCCGCTGCTGGTGACTGGGTCCCTTCCCTCGGTTGAGGACCCGGACTCAGTCCGGGGACGACGCTGGGCTGACGTTGCTGATGAACTCGAGGAGGCCGAGGCGGTGCGACGGGAGATGGAGCGGTCCTGCTCCTCGCCGGCGTTGCCCACCTTCGGTGACTTTCTGGCAGTTGCGCGGCGCTCGCCGGCCCGGCGTCCGTCGGAGGAGAGGGGTAGCGTGGCGGGTAGTTGGGACCCGCGGAAGTTGCCGCGTCCGGCGCCGTCTTTGCAGTGTGTCCCGGCCTTTGAAGGCGGCTCCTGCCTGGGTGCTCCGTGGGCTGGGTGTGGGAGTGCTGCTGCAGTAGCTAGCTCTGCTGCAGCGGCTCCCTCGCACCTCCGTGCATCGGCTCCGGGGACGGCGGCGGCCATGGCCTCAGGGTCGATGCGAAGGGAGACTCGGTTGGAGCCTGCGGGTGCCTCCTTGTTGGGCCCTGGGTCGGCCTCTTGGCTAACCCTATGCCCCCTCGGAGGTGCTGCGGGCCCCCAGCCATCCTGGTCTAGCGGAGCCAATACGCTCGCTAGGCTAGGGTGGGTAGGTCTCTTGGGCCGCTGTCGAATCACGGCGGCAATCCTGGTGCTGCGCCCCATGCGGGAGTTGCTTGTTGGGCCGCGGGGCCCGTCGTCGGCCTGGCTGTGGATACCAAAGTCAGATCGAACCCTAGCGAGGGGTCTCCCTGCTTCGGCGGCTCAGATCGAACGGCACGGGTCCCTTGCTCATCGTGTCCGACCTGTTGCGCCGCCTCCCCCGCTCCTTCTCTCCTACGCTGTTATGGCCGCGATGAAGCGCCGGCGGGCTCCCTCCCTAAGGGGCCACCGTTCCACCTCCCCGTCGCGCCACCGCGGCCGGTCTCCACTGTGCCCCCGTCCCTGTTATTTTGGTGTGATCCAAATTCCTATTCGTATATACTGATAAAGGCCGAACTTCTGACGAGTGGAGCCGGAGGCGCAACGAGGAATACACGTCCTCCGTGAAATTCAGTCTCCTGCTGCTGGTCATCCAAAGAGGAACACACGTCCTCCTACACGTTTAATTGATGAGTGTGATATTGTTCATTATGTTTTTAATTGTGCTGAACAGGTGGAGAACAATCATGAGCCTTCCACGTACACTGAAGCCATTGGTTCAAGTGACCGCGAGAAGTGGGTCTCTGCTATGCAAGAGGAGATGCAATCACTTGAGAAGAATGGTACGTGGGATATTGTTCGCTTGCCTAAACCAAAGAAGGTCGTTCGCTGTAAGCGGATCTTCAAGAGAAAGGAGGGTTTTATCTCCTAGTGATCCTCCAAGGTTTAAGGCAAGGTTAGTTGCAAAAGGTTTTAGTCAAATGCCAGGTGTTGATTATAATGATGTTTTCTCTCCGGTTGTCAAGCATAGTTCTATCCGTACATTCTTTGGTATTGTTGCTATGCGTGATCTTGAGCTTGAGCAGTTAGATGTGAAGACTGCGTTTTTGCATGGAGAGTTGGAGGAGGAGATATACATGGACCAGCCAGAAGGGTTCATAGTACCTGGTAAGGAGGATCATGTTTGGAAGTTGAAAAAGTCCTTATATGGTTTGAAACAATCTCCTTGTCAATGGTATAAAAGGTTTGATTTGTTTATGTTGTCACATGGCTTTAAGAGGTCTGAATTTGATAGTTGTGTGTACATTAAGTTTGTTGATGAATCACCTATATACTTACTGCTATATGTTGATGATATGTTGATTGCTGCCAAGAGCAAGAAAGAAATCACTACGTTGAAGAAACAGTTAAGTAGTGAGTTTGAGATGAAGGATCTTGGTGCTGCTAAGAAAATACTCGGTATGGAAATTACTAGAGACAGAAATTCTGGTTTATTATTTCTTAGTCAGCAAAATTACATTAAGAAAGTTCTTCATCGTTTTAATATGCATGATGCAAAGTCTGTTAGTACTCCCATTGCTCCTCACTTTAAATTATCAGCATTACAATGTCCTAGAAATGATGAGGATTATGATTACATGTCTAGAGTTCCATATTCTAGTGATGTTGGTTCTTTGATGTATGTCATAGTTTGCTCTCGCCCTAATTTATCATATGCTATGAGTTTGGTGAGTAGATATATGTCTAACCCTGGCAAAGAACATTGGAAGGCTGTTCAGTGGATTTTCAGGTGCCTTCGTGGCACATCCAACGCTTTCTTGAAGTTTGGAAAGCTTGATGAGGGACTCAAAGGCTATGTGGATTCAGATTTTGCTGCTGATTTGGATAAGAGGAGATCCCTCACAGGTTATGTGTTCACGCTAGGTGGTTGTGCCGTGAGTTGGAGGGCAACGTTACAGTCAGTTGTTGCCCAGTCTACCACTTAAGCAGAATACATGGCTATTGCAGAAGCATGCAAAGAACTGGTTTGGTTGAAAGGTTTATTTGCTGAACTTTGTGGAGATGATAGTTGCATTAACTTGTTTTCTCACAGTCAAAGTACTATTTACCTTACTAAGTATCAGATGTTCCATGAGAGAACAAAGCACATTGATGTCAAGTACCATTATGTGCGTGATGTTGTTGCACAAGGTAAGCTGAAGGTATGCAAGATAAGCACTCATGATAATCCTGCTGATATGATGACAAAACCAGTTCATGTTGCTAAGTTTGAGCTATGCTCAAGCTTAGTTGGTATCACTGCTTAGCCCAAGAGGCTATTTGGCGCCGAAGGTGTTTTCTTTGTTGTTTCAGGTGAAGGTTCTCGTTCATGCTACAAGAGGGAATTTGTCTTAAGGCGGAGTGTTATTTTGGTGTGATCCAAATTCGTGTTCGTATATACTGATAAAGGCCGAACTTCTGATGAGTGGAGCCGGAGGCGCAACGAGGAACACACGTCCTCCTACACGTCCTCTGTGAAATTCAGTCTCTTGTTGTTGGTCGTCCAAAGAGGAACACACGTCCTCCTACACGTTTAATTGAGGAGTGTGATATTGTTCACTATGCTTTTAATTATGCTGAACAGGTGGAGAACAATCATGAGCTTTCCACGTACACTGAAGCCATTGGTTCAAGTGACCGCGAGAAGTGGGTCTCCGCGAGAAGTACGGTACGAGTCGTTTCCGAGTTGGACACGAATACCACCTCTTCTGGGGTTTCGTCCCCTTTATATACCTCATGTAAGCCGCCGGTTGGGATAAGTCATACATTGTAAATCCCCGGCGTTTGTAACCTCACCCCATCATAGTGAAGATTTGCTGGCTGGCGCCCGTGGTTTTTTCTCTTCCTCATTGGAAGGGTTTTCCACGTTAAAATCTCGTGTCCCCTGTCGTGCTAGATCTCTTTTGTTCATCGTTTCTGTGCTATCGTTTATAACAGTCCCATCTCCCCCACTCGCCAACGTTCGCCACCCGGGGCCCCTGCTGCGAAACCCTACCGGTCGATGGCTCGAAGGTCGCTGACGGGGCGCTCCCCGGCTCGTGGCCGGTCGTCGGGTAGGCGTTGGTGACCGGAGGACCGCTGCATGGGGCATGACCGTGGGGGACAGACAGGGTTACGCCCCTGCTGCTCGAGGGCCTTCCCCGGAGGGCGAGCGCAGGGAATCGGAGGTGCGGGCAGCACTGCTACAGGGGCCTCTGGCCCAGCGTGCTACGGCCCGTGCGGTGCCCTATGGTGGGCCGCCGGTGAGGTCTGGGGAGGAGATTGCGAGGGACGACCATGGTGTTGGTCGTGGGCGTTCTCCCCGCCGTGAGCCCCACGGTTCGGCTTTGGATGGTCCGTCGGCGCTGCACAAGAAGAAGAAGAAGTCCAAGAAGAAGAAGACTGGCCGTGCCAGGAGTGGGTGATGTGGTGTTGCCGAGGGATGCGCTGGCAGTTGGGGTTCCCAGTGGCCCCTTCCATGCCGGTGTTACCATGGCGACGCCCCACCCGCTCCGGCGGGAGCCTCCCACACTCTTGGGGCACGGTATCGATGCAGGCTTCTACTACATTGACTTGGGGGGTATCAAGTTGTCCGCCTCCCGGATCCGGAGAGGTCCCCGTCGGTGGTGATCTCTGCGGAGTCGATTCGCGTGGCCTTCCTCCTTCTTGAGCCGGAGGCCCCGTGGGTGGTGACCGAGCTCGCGGCTTCTGAGTTCGCAGTCGAGTACCCCTCACTGGGTCTGCTCAAGGCCCTGTCTTGGGGCGAGTCGACCATGCTTCCCGGGTGCAACCTCAAGGTCTCCATCGAGCAGTCCTCCATCGACCCAGCTTCGCTCTCTACGCTCACCCCCGTCTGGGTGCGGATCCACGGGATCCCGCCTAAGGCAAAGACTGTGCCCTTCGTGGATCAGATCTCTCGGGCGGTGGGTCGCCTTGTGGAGGTGGACGAGGCCTCCCTTCCACCTTTCTACTTCGATGGGGTGGAGAAGCCACTGAGCGTGGAGGTGGAGGCGGGGAGCTCTGACGGGCTCATCGCCTTCTCCTGCCCGCTGTCCCCCGTCTCCTCACCACCTGATCAGGATATAATAGGGGTCCATGGTGAATTTACATGCTTGAGTTGGAAGGAAATATTGAGTCTCACTGATGATTATTATAAGGTTAATTCTTTCCTATTAATAAATATTGTTGGTGTTTATAAGAATGTTATACTACCTAAGCTATTGCATTATGTATTAGCAGGGTTATTGATAACACAAACATGAATGAAGGAAGACCTCAAGGCATACTGGAAAACAAGATGGAGATGCTGGAAAATAAGAGTACAAATATTGAAAACAATTATTCAAGTGATGAAAGCAAATGTGCAAGTGTGGAAAACAACTCCAGGAATGTTCTTCCACACTAAGGAATGGTGAAAACAAGAGGACGGCGCCCTATTGAAGATCAATGCGCCATATAGAAAGTCCTAATTCAATTAGGCATGGCCTGTATGCCATAATGGCCGAACCCCCTAAAGTTGGGTCGGTTTGTATCCCTTCCTAGTCCAAGTAGGAGTCCTAGTGGAGTCCTCCTAGTCCACGTAGGAGTCCTAGTTGAGTCCTAGTCCTAGTAGGACAGGTGCTTGTGCAAGGAGCCCTCCACCTATATATACTCCTGACCTGCGTGTGGAAGAGGTAGACCAAGTTTAAGATAAACCCTAGATTTCTAAGATTGAACCATGTTCATTTGAAATTTATCAACCACCAAGTTCGTATCGATAGGGTGGTGTTACCATTGAAAAGTTGTGTGATATCTTGTTATTCCCATGGGAATAGGGGGATACATGACCACTCATGATCTTTGATTGCGTGTGCAAGAGTGTGTAGTTGAGAATATCCAAAGGGATTGATTGTTGTTGCATCTGGCAGCAGGGGTCATCCAAGTGAGAGGTCTTAGTGTAGCACTAGTTATCACAAAATCCAGAAAATCCACAAAAAGAGAGAGAAGCTCATTGAGAAGATCGGGCCACCCCTTATCACCACCACAGGTCCTCGGAGGACGAAGACGACTCCTCAGGTGACGACTCTAACTCTAGTCCTACTGATGATGTCCCTTCTACGACGGTCACAGCTCTGCTGCCCGTGGCTCCCCTGGCGGGCGGAGCGGTGGCCGCCTCTTCTGTCGCTGCGATCTACGTATCTTCGCGTGTGCTATCTCTGCCAGCCCCGGTCACCCTGCCTAAGAGTGCGCCGCCAAGCTGGCGTTGGTGGATGTTTCTCGCCCCGCCGCGCATCTGTCTTTGGGACTCCGCTCTCACAGTACGGGTCCAACCTCTGTGAGGGCCCGTGATCCCTAGACCTGGCGAGTCTCGTGTCTGAAGCTCTCCTCGGCCCTCCGTCTCCTCTGGCTGGTTCGGTGGAGGCGGCGGACTCTGGTGGCGCGAGTATGGAGGTGGTCACGCCAGATTCGCCTCGCTCTCCGGGTGTGGTATGCTACACCCGTTTGCCACGGACTCCTCCTACTCCACCTCAGGGGTCCCCGGCTCGGTTGCCTGCTACTCTCATGCCCCGGGGCCGGTCGTCATCTCCACTCCTGTCCCCGGGGTTAGGACGCGACGCAGTGCGCGCCTCGCGGGGGCCAGGACGGGTGCGGAGGTGATCGAGCCGATGATGGTCGAGGTGGCTTCCCGCCATAAGGCGGCTCGTGAGCCTGGTACATCTCGTACCGCATCTTCAATCCCTACTTCCTCCTCTCCTCCTTCTGGCTCTCGGTTCTAGATTCGGTCCCTTTGGAGCATTTGGATCAGGGGGCAGTTGATTGTGGTGTGATTTTCCAGGGGAGCGTGGCCCCTGGATGGAGCAGATTGAGGCGATTAGAGCAAAGGAGATATATGAGGGGGCCCTTGCGGCTGCTCGTGCTTAGTCCGAGCGGGAGTGGCAAGCGCCCCCGGCCCCCGCTGGACCTGTGCAGGAGGCACAAGGGTCTGGCAATGGGGCCTCTCCTTTGCAGCCTAGCGTGGCGGATCCCGTGGCAGTCTCCCATCCAAGGAGGAAGCGTGGCAGGCCCGCTAAGGACTCGTCCCAGCCCTCGACCTCTGGTAGGGTCCGACAGGTCCCCCGTAAGGGGACATCCCCCTGATGGTTCCCGGTGAGTGTCATCCTACTGGACTGGAACATGTGGGGGTTCGGGCAGGAGCCGTCATAAGTTTGCGTGGCAATGGCTTCCGGCTACGGGACGGTCGGGAGGGATCCTCCTTGTTGCCAAGGAGGACACCTTTGAGGTGGAGGATATGGACCGCGGGGATTTCTTTTTTAGCATGTCCCTGTCCCACAGACGTTCTAACCTCCGGTGAGAGATTATTATTGTCTATGGACCCGCGTATCACCCGAGGTCCTCCGAGTTCTTAGACAAACTCAGGGCTAAGGTGGAGCGTTGCCCCACTCCGGTCGTTGTGGCAGGGACTTTAATTTAATTCGCTCGCTTGACGACAAGAGTCCGGACAACGTTGACCTCCCGAGGATGCGTATGTTCAATGATTTCATAGCTGATCTTGCGTTCATCGAGATTGAGCGAGTTGGCGCTAGGTATACATGGACTAATAACCAGGCGGACCCGATTCTTTCGGTGCTTGACCGAGTGTTGGTCTCGGCAGACTGGAAAGCTGGCTTCTCGTTGTGCTCCCTGTGGGCTGTCACACGGGTTCGATCGGACCACTGGCCCGTGATCCTCTCGTCAGGGGGAGGGGGGTTCTACCCCATAGGCCGAACTGGTTCCACTTTGAGGACTTTTGGCTGGATGAGCCGGGTTTTGTGGAAATGGTTTGGCTTAAGTGGCTCACAGAGGCAGCCTCTCCCCCGCGTGTGTATAATGCGGTGGATGTCTAGCACTTTTGTGCTAAGAGCTCCCGCCAATTCATGCGTGGGTGGGGGACTAATGTGACGCCCCGGGATCGGGCACTATGCAGATTTCAGCATCCCCGCCAAAGTCCACATAATAACCGGTTCCAGGTTGCCACTTGTGATAACATTACAATAGTTCACGAATATTCCACAATTACAACAGAAACAGATAGATACAAGATGACTCAAACGAGCCAGGGTTACAACTGATACAATACAAAGATCCAAATAACAGCGGAAGAAACAAACGCCCGGCTACGGACAAGATCCAAATTGGACTAAGAGTCCTGAAGATAACCGAGAGCGTCCAATCCCTGCCCAGGCCAAGCCGGAGGGATTCCCAAGCTAACGTCGTCAGACTTCAAACCTGTTGACTGCAATGTTGAATATGCAGCCACGAAAATGAATTCGTGGGTCAGTACGGTTAAGTACTGGCAAGTGGAATAAAAACCCATACTCACAAGATACCGGCGTAGCCAGTCATCACAAGGTACAAATACTTTAGGATCAACGGAAAGGAAGGGGTTATTGCAAATAAGCGACAGCGGGCTGCACTAACCAACTACAGAGAGATACTACAACTTCCGGCTAACAGAAAGAAGATAAGATCGAGTATAGTAACCAACTGAAAGTAACTCCAAACAAACCCATCCTGGATCTCGCCCCTTATCCAAAGAAGCAATCCGAGGATAACTCACACAGTTGGATTAATGAATAATGGATCAGGTTGTTGTGTCAATAAGACTATTACTAGTCAAGTTATTATCATTAGGTGTAAGTTGTTCTGAGTACTTGTTAGCCAGTACTTTCACCAAGTTGTCACATAACCGCGGACAACACGGCTTCTCGAGAAGATTTATCCCTGCAGGGGTGTGCTCCAGTACCCGTACACACTCAAGCCACCAACTAAAACTCAGGTTGGCTTGACACGACCCAAACCATCTCTACAACCCATCCTCGGAGCCACGGAGCTATAAGGTCCCAGCCACGCAGCCGAATACTCAGCGCAGGTGTGCAAAACTCCCGCAGGACACAACACCCCGGCACTACAGGCCTCGCCCTATATGCATCATCATCATAAGTAACCATGGGGGATCCACCCATTATGCAAGGAGCAAATGGAACACCCGAACTAAGTGTGGCTCTTCGGACAAGCTGCAGATCAGGTCTAAGTCGAGGGGGGTCCCATACTACCACCCGGATGCGGTGAGCACGCTCATCATGGATCAGTAGACAAGACCCTTTTCCTAATTAAGTTCGACACTAGCAGGCCTCAAAACCACAAAGGGCCTCCTGCCGGTGCCTTATCAGCATATTATTAATAACAGGTTGATTGATTAACATCGAGCCCCCAGAACATAATGAAGTAATAACAGAAAGTAACGGGTAACAGACTCGAGCAAAGCAACCTAAGCATGCTAGTAAGACACGGGCACAAGCAATGGTTATAGGTGTGGAGGTGAGGCAATATCAGGGTTAAAGGATTCATGTGATAGGTTCGTAACAGAAACAACTACTACTAAGGCTAGCAGAAAAGAACAACGGAAAGAATCGGTAACAAGTGATGAAAGGCAACCATATGGCAGCAAGTGAGTATACTTGCCTGAGATCCCGCAAGGTAGCAGAACTTGTCGTTGCTCACATCATCTCAACGTCCTATCCGGGAAGAAGCAACGAACCTCGAGCAAACAACGGGATGCAACAATTACTACTACGGCAAAAGATCCAGCATGATCAAGATATGGATGCATGACAATTTAATTGATGCATAGAAATAAACTAGTTGACATGATAAACAATTTTAAATGGACCCATATGCAATTGAGTTGCATATGAAAAGCCCATGAAGTATGGTTGAAACAATTGTTTTCCAACTAATCAACAGGTGAAGGTGGATTAGCATGATGCATGGATGAGGAAAACAGCAAAATAACAACAATAGAACCAATTGAAATAAGGTTTAACAAGTTTGGAAATTATTTATTAAGTTAGGAAATGTGGCTTATTAAGTGAGTTACACAAGAATTTATTGTTTTCACCCATTTTAATTGCTCAAAACAGATAACAAAATCTATATTTGGAAAGAACACAAAATTTTAGATGGAAAACATATTTCATTTGTTGAAATTGGAATTAAAATAAATTAGTTATTAATTTGACAATTTTAAATGCATTAATTAAGAAATAGTTGTTTTCAGCAATTTAAATTGTTCCAAACAGAAAACAAAGTTGATATTTGCAAAGTTTAGAGAATTTTGATTGGAAAGCATATTTTACTTTTCAAATTTGGAGTTAAAATGAAATAGTTATGATTTATGCAATTAAATCAATTTAAATTGAGCCGGAAGCCCAACAATTAATCATAGGTTTAATTTATTTAGCTAGCCATCAAATTAAATGTTGGTTAATATGATCAAACGAGGAATTGGGTGAGCTAAGCAAAATTAAATGGAACGGGGCATCACTTAATCGATACCCCCAACACATTCCATAGAGGGTTATTTAGGTGACATGCACGATGCAACAAATGATCAATATAAAATATGCAAACATGAGCATGGATGGCAAATTAAGATTCCTTGCATTTTTCTGATCAAAATAGATATAAAGTTTGCATGATTTGGATTAGTAGAATAAAAGATATGAAATTTACAAGATTGACAAAAAGAGAAAAAAAAAGGCAGAGGAAAATGTGCTTATAGTGGGATTCGAACTTGGGTCTAATGGTTCAGGATCAGGTGCACTGCCACTGGGCTGTGTACTTGCTTGTGTATACTTTCAGGTCTGAACCTAGAAGAAGTGTCATTCCGTGGTGTTCTTCTGACGAAACTGAAAATAAAAGGTGAAGTGTGAAGCAGTGGGGATTCGAACCCAACACCCTGAGCTGCGCACGGGAGGCTCACTACCACTGGGCTAGGCTGCTGGTTCGTGTAGCGTTATGGGTCAGATACAGGAAGAGATAGACAGAGCCGGGTTAACTGAATCTGACGAAACTGAACTCAGGCTCCCTGCTGAACAGAAACAAAAAATTAGAAGAAAAAAAAAACGGAGTCCTTGCTTCCGATGGGATTTGATCCCGGAACCTTCAGATTCGATATGCAGGGCCTCACCAATTGGATGCTATGATGTTTGTGATTGGATACGGGATTGACTACACAAGATGTAGCCGAGGCAGTGTTAACTGACGAATAACAAAAACTGAATGGACAAGGTTCAGTCTTGGATACATGCAGGCGAACGAACGGAACCTGCAAAGATGATCAGATGCATGCGTCGTGATTGTGCAACGCGAAAGCATGCACACAGAGAAAGGGAGGGCAGGGGAGCTAGTCCCAGATGCGGTGCTCACCGTGGGATGCTTGGGGCGCGACGCGACCGTGCTGAGTTGGTCGCAACCGTGTAGACGAGTACGTTGCCGCCTGTCTGAAAACACGGACAAGGACGACGATCCAGGGCGCTTCTTGGTACGGCTCCTACGGCGATCTTGACGTGGAAGCGGTACTGGTTCCATTCCCGCATAGGTAGGACCTTCGCGGCAACCACACCGCTCGCTCGAGGTGCTCCTTCTCCGGCCATGATTCGGTGGTGGTTGAGGAAGAAGAAGGACAGAGGAGAAGAAGGAGAGGGCTGGTGGCGGCGGCGGATGGAAGAGGAGATGGTCTAGGGTTCAGGAGGAAGCCTCGGTGGGGGGGGGATTAAAAGATGAGAGGAGTAGTGGTGCGGTGGTGGCCGGAAGAAAACGACATGATGTTTCTCCCCTCCAGCGTGACTGTCGTACGGAGGAGAAGGGTAGTTGGGCCAGAGAGGGAAGTGTGGGTTGGGTGGAAAGGGAAATAGGGGGTGGGCTGCCCTCTCTCCTTGCTTTGCTTGCTTTGCTTTTCTTTTTATTTGTTTTTCCTTCTTTTTTTTGTAAAAGAAGAGAGGGAGAGAAAAAAAGGATAAGTGCTAGGGTTACATTTTTAGGAATTAGTTTTATTAGTTTTCAAACAGAAATGTCAAAGCAATTGTGGACTATAATTCCAAACAAATTTGAAATATTCATTTGAGTGTTTAAGTTGTTATTTGAATTTCCATAGTAATCATAAAGAGTTGATTGTCAATCAATTTTTATTCAATGAACTCAACACTTAATAAAACAATTATGGGATTTTAATTGTTTGCAAAATTTTAGTGGTTTGAACCATAATTGGATCATGCCCATTATGATTGAAAATGATTTGAAATTTAATTTGCCATTAGGGTTTTGATAACAGGGAAAATTTTATTAACAAGCAATTGGATTAAAACAACTTCAAATTATTGAAAAACAATTGAGTGATTTAGTTTGCAAGTTTGAAATTGGGGAATTTTGAGCAAGGGTGAAAGTTTAAATTGTTTTGAAATTTCCAGTTGGGTTGCAAACATGGTGCAATGCAATGTGATGCATATGATGCAAACAAACAAACAGGTAACACCCCAGGTGTTACAGACGACACCACTAACAAGGGATTGCGCCCTCGCAATCCACCTGCTAACCCGGGAGGGGAAAGAAGTTCGACTATCGATTCTTTGTGTTTCCGGTTGATCTCCTCGACACCACTAACAAGGGTTTCTCGACACCACTAACAAGAGATTCTTGCTCGGAGTGTTGACGATGTTCTTCCACCAGGAATCTTCCGATGATCGAACCTATTAGGTTAAAGGCTCAGAAAACGTCCACCCACGTAGGATCCTAACACTTTGAAAGATTGAGTACGAGAGTAGACTCCAAAACAAATAAGATGGGAGGGGAAATAGAATAGAGATAAGGAGAAAACAAGAATCCTATTGAGATGTTTTTCCAAAATAGTTTAGCAGAAATAGTTTTTGACACTCTAGAAACAACGACCGTTAGCGAGGTTAACCTACAGGCTTTGCGGACCCGTTGCTTCGATAACCATTCGTATCGAAACAATATCGGGAATCGGAAACCATCGCTCTGATACCATTTGTGACGCCCCGGGATCGGGCACTATGCAGATTTCAGCATCCCCGCCAAAATCCACATAATAACCGGTTCCAGGTTGCCACTTGTGATAACATTACAATAGTTCACGAATATTCCACAATTACAACAGAAACAGATAGATACAAGATGACTCAAACGAGCCAGGGTTACAATTGATACAATACAAAGATCCAAATAACAGCGGAAGAAACAAACGTCCGGCTACGGACAAGATCCAAATTGGACTAAGAGTCCTGAAGATAACCGAGAGCGTCCAATCCCTGCCCAGGCCAAGCCGGAGGGATTCCCAAGCTAACGTCGTCAGACTTCAAACCTGTTGACTGCAATGTTGAATATGCAGCCACGAAAATGAATTCGTGGGTCAGTACGGTTAAGTACTGGCAAGTGGAATAAAAACCCATACTCACAAGATACCGGCGTAGCCAGTCATCACAAGGTACAAATACTTTAGGATCAACGGAAAGGAAGGGGTTATTGCAAATAAGCGACAGCGGGCTGCACTAACCAACTACAGAGAGATACTACAACTTCCGGCTAACAGAAAGAAGATAAGATCGAGTATAGTAACCAACTGAAAGTAACTCCAAACAAACCCATCCTGGATCTCGCCCCTTATCCAAAGAAGCAATCCGAGGATAACTCACACAGTTGGATTAATGAATAATGGATCAGGTTGTTGTGTCAATAAGACTATTACTAGTCAAGTTATTATCATTAGGTGTAAGTTGTTCTGAGTACTTGTTAGCCAGTACTTTCACCAAGTTGTCACATAACCGCGGACAACACGGCTTCTCGAGAAGATTTATCCCTGCAGGGGTGTGCTCCAGTACCCGTACACACTCAAGCCACCAACTAAAACTCAGGTTGGCTTGACACGACCCAAACCATCTCTACAACCCATCCTCGGAGCCACGGAGCTATAAGGTCCCAGCCACGCAGCCGAATACTCAGCGCAGGTGTGCAAAACTCCCGCAGGACACAACACCCCGGCACTACAGGCCTCGCCCTATATGCATCATCATCATAAGTAACCATGGGGGATCCACCCATTATGCAAGGAGCAAATGGAACACCCGAACTAAGTGTGGCTCTTCGGACAAGCTGCAGATCAGGTCTAAGTCGAGGGGGGTCCCATACTACCACCCGGATGCGGTGAGCACGCTCATCATGGATCAGTAGACAAGACCCTTTTCCTAATTAAGTTCGACACTAGCAGGCCTCAAAACCACAAAGGGCCTCCTGCCGGTGCCTTATCAGCATATTATTAATAACAGGTTGATTGATTAACATCGAGCCCCCAGAACATAATGAAGTAATAACAGAAAGTAACGGGTAACAGACTCGAGCAAAGCAACCTAAGCATGCTAGTAAGACACGGGCACAAGCAATGGTTATAGGTGTGGAGGTGAGGCAATATCAGGGTTAAAGGATTCATGTGATAGGTTCGTAACAGAAACAACTACTACTAAGGCTAGCAGAAAAGAACAACGGAAAGAATCGGTAACAAGTGATGAAAGGCAGCCATATGGCAGCAAGTGAGTATACTTGCCTGAGATCCCGCAAGGTAGCAGAACTTGTCGTTGCTCACATCATCTCAACGTCCTATCCGGGAAGAAGCAACGAACCTCGAGCAAACAACGGGATGCAACAATTACTACTACGGCAAAAGATCCAGCATGATCAAGATATGGATGCATGACAATTTAATTGATGCATAGAAATAAACTAGTTGACATGATAAACAATTTTAAATGGACCCATATGCAATTGAGTTGCATATGAAAAGCCCATGAAGTATGGTTGAAACAATTGTTTTCCAACTAATCAACAGGTGAAGGTGGATTAGCATGATGCATGGATGAGGAAAACAGCAAAATAACAACAATAGAACCAATTGAAATAAGGTTTAACAGGTTTGGAAATTATTTATTAAGTTAGGAAATGTGGCTTATTAAGTGAGTTACACAAGAATTTATTGTTTTCACCCATTTTAATTGCTCAAAACAGATAACAAAATCTATATTTGGAAAGAACACAAAATTTTAGATGGAAAACATATTTCATTTGTTGAAATTGGAATTAAAATAAATTAGTTATTAATTTGACAAATTTAAATGCATTAATTAAGAAATAGTTGTTTTCAGCAATTTAAATTGTTCCAAACAGAAAACAAAGTTGATATTTGCAAAGTTTAGAGAATTTTGATTGGAAAGCATATTTTACTTTTCAAATTTGGAGTTAAAATGAAATAGTTATGATTTATGCAATTAAATCAATTTAAATTGAGCCGGAAGCCCAACAATTAATCATAGGTTTAATTTATTTAGCTAGCCATCAAATTAAATGTTGGTTAATATGATCAAACGAGGAATTGGGTGAGCTAAGCAAAATTAAATGGAACGGGGCATCACTTAATCGATACCCCCAACACATTCCATAGAGGGTTATTTAGGTGACATGCACGATGCAACAAATGATCAATATAAAATATGCAAACATGAGCATGGATGGCAAATTAAGATTCCTTGCATTTTTCTGATCAAAATAGATATAAAGTTTGCATGATTTGGATTAGTAGAATAAAAGATATGAAATTTACAAGATTGACAAAAAGAGAAAAAAAAAGGCAGAGGAAAATGTGCTTATAGTGGGATTCGAACTTGGGTCTAATGGTTCAGGATCAGGTGCACTGCCACTGGGCTGTGTACTTGCTTGTGTATACTTTCAGGTCTGAACCTAGAAGAAGTGTCATTCCGTGGTGTTCTTCTGACGAAACTGAAAATAAAAGGTGAAGTGTGAAGCAGTGGGGATTCGAACCCAACACCCTGAGCTGCGCACGGGAGGCTCACTACCACTGGGCTAGGCTGCTGGTTCGTGTAGCGTTATGGGTCGGATACAGGAAGAGATAGACAGAGCCGGGTTAACTGAATCTGACGAAACTGAACTCAGGCTCCCTGCTGAACAGAAACAAAAAATTAGAAGCAAAAAAAAACGGAGTCCTTGCTTCCGATGGGATTTGATCCCGGAACCTTCAGATTCGATATGCAGGGCCTCACCAATTGGATGCTATGATGTTTGTGATTGGATACGGGATTGACTACACAAGATGTAGCCGAGGCAGTGTTAACTGACGAATAACAAAAACTGAATGGACAAGGTTCAGTCTTGGATACATGCAGGCGAACGAACGGAACCTGCAAAGATGATCAGATGCATGCGTCGTGATTGTGCAACGCGAAAGCATGCACACAGAGAAAGGGAGGGCAGGGGAGCTAGTCCCAGATGCGGTGCTCACCGTGGGATGCTTGGGGCGCGACGCGACCGTGCTGAGTTGGTCGCAACCGTGTAGACGAGTACGTTGCCGCCTGTCTGAAAACACGGACAAGGACGACGATCCAGGGCGCTTCTTGGTACGGCTCCTACGGCGATCTTGACGTGGAAGCGGTACTGGTTCCATTCCCGCATAGGTAGGACCTTCGCGGCAACCACACCGCTCGCTCGAGGTGCTCCTTCTCCGGCCATGATTCGGTGGTGGTTGAGGAAGAAGAAGGACAGAGGAGAAGAAGGAGAGGGCTGGTGGCGGCGGCGGATGGAAGAGGAGATGGTCTAGGGTTCAGGAGGAAGCCTCGGTGGGGGGGGGATTAAAAGGATGAGAGGAGTAGTGGTGCGGTGGTGGCCGGAAGAAAACGACATGATGTTTCTCCCCTCCAGCGTGACTGTCGTACGGAGGAGAAGGGTAGTTGGGCCAGAGAGGGAAGTGTGGGTTGGGTGGAAAGGGAAATAGGGGGTGGGCTGCCCTCTCTCCTTGCTTTGCTTGCTTTGCTTTTCTTTTTATTTGTTTTTCCTTCTTTTTTTTGTAAAAGAAGAGAGGGAGAGAAAAAAAGGATAAGTGCTAGGGTTACATTTTTAGGAATTAGTTTTATTAGTTTTCAAACAGAAATGTCAAAGCAATTGTGGACTATAATTCCAAACAAATTTGAAATATTCATTTGAGTGTTTAAGTTGTTATTTGAATTTCCATAGTAATCATAAAGAGTTGAT
Organism: Alopecurus myosuroides; assembly: GCA_028641055.1. Taxonomy (NCBI): domain Eukaryota; kingdom Viridiplantae; phylum Streptophyta; class Magnoliopsida; order Poales; family Poaceae; genus Alopecurus; species Alopecurus myosuroides. The sequence continues at coordinate 217,088,322 of CM054060.1, forward strand.
TGTCAATCAATTTTTATTCAATGAACTCAACACTTAATAAAACAATTATGGGATTTTAATTGTTTGCAAAATTTTAGTGGTTTGAACCATAATTGGATCATGCCCATTATGATTGAAAATGATTTGAAATTTAATTTGCCATTAGGGTTTTGATAACAGGGAAAATTTTATTAACAAGCAATTGGATTAAAACAACTTCAAATTATTGAAAAACAATTGAGTGATTTAGTTTGCAAGTTTGAAATTGGGGAATTTTGAGCAAGGGTGAAAGTTTAAATTGTTTTAAAATTTCCAGTTGGGTTGCAAACATGGTGCAATGCAATGTGATGCATATGATGCAAACAAACAAACAGGTAACACCCCAGGTGTTACAACTAACCTGGGAGCTGAGATCCGCAGGAACAAAGCCTCCTTGCTGGGTCAGATTCAAACTCTTGATTTGGCGGCGGATGCGCGGGGGGGGGGGGGGGGGTGGGGGCTTAGTGCGAAAGAGTAGGGTCAGCGATGTGCTGTTGAGACCTCTCTTATGTATATCTACAATGGGGAGGAGGTGTTGTGGCGCCAGCGTAGCCGTCAGAACTAGATTCTCAAGGGAGAGTCCAATATCGCCTACTTCCATGCCATTGCTAATGGGCGGCGGCGGAGGTGCTCTATTCCATTACTCTAGGCGGACACCATCTTGTTGGAGGCGACCAAGGACATCTCTGCCCATGTTAACTCTTTCTATAAGGAGTTATTTACGGGTACCCCTTGTACTGGGTAGCGTTGGCTGACCCCTCGTCGCCCCAGGGGGGCCTAGTTACCTCGGCCGAGAATGAGAAACTTTTGCTCCCCTTTCTCCCTGAGGAGGTTCGCGGGGCGGTGATGGAGATGAAAGCGTGCTCTGTCCCGGGGCCGGATGGTCTCATGGTCTCTTTCTTCCAGAAGTTATGGGAGACTATCCAGGCGGTTGTTATGCCGATGTTCCAGGAATTTTATACTAGGACCTTAGTTATGTCGCGCCTAAACTATGGTGTGATAACTCTGGTCCCAAAAATTTCTGGGGCAATGGATATCCGACAATTTAGGCCCATCATGGTTATTAATGTTATCCATAGGATCTTCTCCATGGTTTGTGCGATGCGTTTGGCTCCAGTGGCTGAGCATATTACACATCCCTTTCAGTCCGGCTTCCTCAAGGGACGTTTTATCCATGATGGGATCCTAGCGCTTCATAAAATTGTCCACGAGGTAAAGGTGCGCTGTCATAAATGAGTGTTCCTAAAGTTTGACTTTCAAAAGGCTTACGACCGTTTGGACGGGTCGTTCCTTCGCCAGGTTATGCAACGGCGGGGCTTTGACGACCGGTTCATATCGTGGGTTATGCAACTCGTCATAAGTGGCAATACCGCGATTAACACAAACGGGGACATTGTTCCCTACTTTAGATCGTCTTGTGGGGTGAGGCAAGGGGACCCTATCTCCCCATATCCTCTTTGACCAGGCGGCGGATGCCCTTGCGTCTATCCTGGATAAAGCCAAGGTAGCCGGCCACATCTCTGGTATGGTAGGACATCTTGATGAGGATATAATTGGAGTATTTGATGAGTGTGCATGTGTGAACTGGAAGGAAATATTGAGCCTCACTGATATTCATGATAAGGTGAATTCTTTCCTAGTAATAAATAATGTTTGTGTTTATAAGAATGCTATACTACCTAAGCCTATGCATTTATGTTTTACCAGGGTTATTGATATAACAAGCATTGGCGGAGCAATGGAGCTGTCTGAAGAGGATGGAAAGCACGAGGGAGGCGAGGGAGCAAGTGGAGCCATCAAGGAAAATATATTCGGTTCGGACAGGTAGAAGTCCCGAATTTGAAACGATCATGGACTCTTCATACGGACTCCAAATAAAGCAAATAAGCACGATTTGAAAAGCAATTCCAAAGGGCTTTCCAATGGATCTGGCCCCATGCACCGACTCGACTCGTACACGGCGTGGTGACTGAAACAATTCACGAGTCGTTTTCTGCCAATTTTCAAACAGAGTCCTGTCAAGTTAGGAAACTTAGAGATTAGTTTGTTTATGACTCCAACTGCAGTTTGGACGTCCATCCGCCTATATATAGGCTTGTAATATGCAATTTTTAGGTTTAGAATAAGTCTTAGACAAAACCCCCCATAGCCTCTAGATTGAATATGCTTGTAAGCATTCATCTTGAAGTGATTATCCTTTGCAAATTATGCGTGTTATCTACTGTTCCATTGGAAATTAGAAGGTACAGAATCACCTGTAATCGTTTGATTACATTGTGCAAGTATGTGTAGTTGAGAATATCTATAGGGATTGAAAGTTGTTGTAGTGGCAATCAGGAATCATCCAGGAGAGATCTCAGTGAATCACTAGTTATTAATTTTATTTGTGTTGCTCTTTGAGAAGATCGGGCCACCCCTTATCATCTTGGTATCAGATTTCCAGGTTGCCTCTTTGAGAAATTTTGTTTTCACTATTTTTTAGATTGTTTTCTTCCTATCTAGAAAAAGCCACACGAAAAGAGAGATTGGAGAGTTTGCCATAGCTTAGATCAACACCAATTTGCATCTTCTTTTGCTACTTTCTGTTGATTTTGTGTCATTTTTTTTCTTTTTGTGTCTTCGAGTTTCTAGGTTTAGGGTTTTATTTCTATTCGAGTTGATCCTCTATTTCATCAATATAAGAAAAAGTCACACAAAAAAAAACTTGCAGTTGCAAGAAAAGTGAGATTGGATCTAATTGCTCTCGGGAAAAACAATCATAGCCCTTGCAAATTTCTTGTTGGCATTGTTCTTGAGAAAGATCTAGCTGCAAATCCGAGATCTAAAAGAGGTGATGCGAGTTCATCCTATTTTTCTGCCGTGGAGAGGCACATATTTGCAAGTTTCTGTCGTGGGGAAGTGTACATCTTTGGTGCGGATTCCATCATAGTTGTCACGAAAATTTCCTGCCGTGGAGTTTGTTTTCTACTTTGATTCGGATCGCTTCCAAGTGCCACAAAATTTCCAGCAATTTTTTCTCTGAGGAACTCTAATCTACATCCTACTTCTACTCGGATCCGAGTTGGAATCCTGCCCGGCAACGGTTTTGACGATTTTTTCTGCAGCACCCCCATACTCCAAGTCCTATTCGGAGTGCTTCCCGGCAGCGTTTTGGTAAGTTTTCTGCCTCGCACCAAGGTCCTATACAAACAGCAAGTACACCACCCTTCCCGGCACAAAAATAGGCAGTTTTCTGCCGTGAGATCAAGTGCATCCGTGGGCACATATTTGAGTTGTTTTCTTAGTTTTTATTTTTGTTTTCTCCCAATTTTCTTTAGGTTCTCTTGCTGGTCTTTGTGAGACATAGCCACTACCATTCTACCATCACAAATAGTAGGAACTTTCCAACAAGACTAGCATACTTTTTGCTCATCAGGCTGCTCTTTTTGAGATCACATCTTGGTGTCATAATTTTATTTAGTCTTCTTTGCTCCTAGTTGCTACATTGGCCAGTGGAAACAGTATAAAAAAAGAGAAAAGAAACAAAGAGAAAACAGAAAAGAGGCCTAATTACTAGTCGATCTTGAGACACATATTTGGTGATTTTTGACACTACTTTGAGCAATCTTGTGCCCGATTTCAATTGATCTTTTGCTAGTGTCTTTCCAGTGCTTGCAACAAATTCTACCATATAGTTGCTAAGCCATATTTGTCTCCAAGTGTGTGTGTATTTTCTAGTAAATTTTTATATCACACTTGATAGTTATTTGGAGTTGCTATTTTGGTGTTGTTAGGAATCCCAACCAAGCCCCACCATATATCTTGATTATTGTCTTGTGATAACTGAGATCCCTGATATTCTCTTCTCACACTTGGTACATATAGTTGCCACTACTTGTTGGTGAAGTATTTTTCTATTCACTCCTGTAGAAGTGAGATACACCATTATCTTGCTGAATTGAGTGGTTTGAGATACATCCACCATATATACATACTGCCATCTATTTATATGTTCTAACAATGGGTGATCCTCTCATGAATAAGACATTACCATTGTATTCTTTTTGCAGTGATACATTCTGGGAAGAGGATTCTAGTGGGATACCTACGTCGGACTTGTTCCACTTTACCGTAGACATCAAAGGTAGACATGTTGCTATTACCCTTGATAAGGGTACACAGTTTGATTTTGTTAGTATTGAGGTTTTTTCAAAAATTACAATTGGTTCCAAAGAAACTTCAGCAACCATATATGTTAACTACTAATGATGATACACTTCACATCACTCTTGGTGTTTCTGTTCCCTTAACCATTAATGGTCATACGGTCAGAATTTTTTGTGAGGTGATTCCTAGAGCGTTCACTTGTTGTCATCTTTTGTTGAGTAAAGAGTGGTGCAACAAATTTAAGGTTGATTTTGTTAGAAAATATCCCGATGTACAATTCTTTTGGAACAATAAGAAAAATTGGATAATACATGACACACTTAAAGGCTTGCAGAAGGTTACGAATCAAAACCTATGTGCTCCTACACTTCCCATACCTCAAACAAGAGAGCATGTAGATATAAAGGATGAGAGTTTGACAGTTGTAGAAAACATGGGAATTGAAGTAAATGAGACATGTGATGTTGTTTCTACTAATGTAATCATGTCTACTCCTAGTGTTGTTTCTTGTGATGTGCATATTGCTTTTGAAGAAAGGGAGCCTATAGTACAACCTGCACCACCACCACATACATTGGAGGGGCATGTAATTGTGCCTAGTATTGTTTCTTATGATATGCAAGTTACTTCTGAAGAAAGGGAGCCCTCACTCGTACAACCTGCATCACCACTTGAGATAGATGAATCAGTGTCTACTAAATCCGAGGAGGATGTCATTGATATTGGTGCTTATTTGGAGTTGAAAGGTGCAAGTGCTAAATTTTGTGAGTCTACTAATTTGCTAGCTGATTCTTGTGAGTTCACAAGCATATTTAGTTCACCACCATGTGATAATTTGAAAATTTTGAATTTTGAGCATGTGGTATTGATTAGACATAAAGAAGTGTTTGCTAAAATATCACCTGCTAATATTGTGTATTCCATCATGTTACATGAACCAATTACTGTGCAATGTGCTATGAATAGGATTTCTGAAATTTCATATGTCAATTCTAGCACTTATGCTTCTTGTTTCACGTTTAATTTAGTTGGTGATTATAGCATGAATGCAATTTTTATGGTGGATCAAATATGCATTACTTGTGATAGCATTGCTGAATTGAATGTTGTGTTGCCTAAATATGATCATGATCCTACACATATGTTTGATTGGTCAAAGAACTTGATAAATACATATGCTACTGATTTGTACTTCACTTATATTTGCAAATTGAGTTGCAACTTACATCATGATTATATGAACTTCATTTATACCTGCAATTGTGATTGCTATTTGATGAGATGCTACTTGCTTTCATATGACAATTATGTGCTAATGACTTCCAATTTTTGGTGCTTTATGTCATGTGAGAATATTTATCATACCCACAAAAATGAAACACCCTATTATAGATACATGTATTGTGCATACACGTTTTTTTGTTTCTTCCATGCAGAGCTTACCACAAGCTGAGGACGTCTTGTCTTAAAGAAATGGAGGATGATGAGGATATAATTGGGGTATTTGATGAGTGTGCATGTGTGAAATGGAAGGAGATATTGAGCCTCACTGATGTTCATGATAAGACGAATTCTTTCCTACTAATAAATAATGTTTGTGTTTATAAGAATGTTATACTACCTAAACCTATGCATTTATGTATTAGCAGGTTTATTGATAACACAAGCATTGGCGGAGCAATGGAGCTGTTTGAAGAGGATGGCAAGCACGAGGGAGGCAAGGGAGCAAGTGGAGCCATCAAGGATATCCGGTTCGGAGTGGTAGAAGTACCGAATTTGAAACAATCATGGACTCTTCATACGGACTCCAAATAAAGCAAATAAGCACAATTTGAAAAGAAATTTTGAAGGGCTTTCCAATGGATCCGACCCCATGCACCGATTCGACTTGTACACAGAGTGGTGACCGAAACAATTCATGAGTCGTTTTCTGCCAGTTTTCAAACAGAGTCCTGTCAAGTTAGGAAACTTAGAGATTAGTTTATTTATGACTTCAACTACAGTTTGGACATCCAGGCGCCTATATATAGGCTTGTAATCCGCAATTTTTAGGTTTAGAATAAGTTTTGGACAAAAAAAACCATAGCCTCTAGATTGAATTTGCTTGTAAGCATTCATCTTGAAGTTGTTATCCTTTGCAAATTCTGTGTGTTATCTACTGTTCCATTGGAAATAGAAGGTACATAACCAATTGTAATCGGTTGATTGCATTGTGCAAGAGTGTGTAGTTGAGAATATCCATAGGGATTGAAAGTTGTTGCAGTGGCAATCAGGAATCATCCAGGAGAGATCTCAGTGAACCACTAGTTATCAATTTTATTTGTGTTGCTCTTTGAGAAGATCAGGCCACCCCTTATCACATCTCATCCCGGGAGGAGGCATCACCCACCTGCAATACGTGGACGACACCATGATTATGGTGGAGGGATCGGGGTTGGATATTATCAACCTCAAGTTCCTATGATTATGTTTTGAGCCTATGTCTGGTCTTAAGATTAACTTTGACAAGAGTGAGGTCGTAGTGCTTGGCTATTCCCCGGAGGAACAACAACGGATAGCAGACAACCTTAACTGCAGGTTGTCCACCTTCCCGGTTACCTATCTGGGGGTCCCGCTAAGCGACTCTAGGGTCCTAATTAAGGACCTGGAATCCATGCTGGGGAGAGTTAGACGGAAGGCGGAACCATGGTGCGGGCGCTTCACCTCCAAGGGGAGCAAGTCTGTGCTTATTGGTTCATGTCTTTCGAGTATCCTATCTTATATGATGGGAATTTACTCCCTTCCGGAAGGGATACACGCGGCCTTTGATAAGGAAATATCCCGCTTCTTCTGGCAGGATGGTAATGGGCGTAAAAAATATCACATGGTTAAGTGGGCAGATGTTTGTGCCCCAAGGATTTGGGGGCGTAGGAATAGTGGTGTCCCATAAAATGAATGATGCCCTCATGCTTAGATGGGGTTGGCGCATTTTTGGGGATGAGGGGGGTCTTTGGCTTCAACTCATCAAAGCTAAATACCTCTAGGGCGACCTCTCCTCGCCTGTGAGAGACATGATGGATCTCTATTTTGGAGGTCTATCCAGTCCCTTAAACAGGACATTATTAAAGGGGCCCGGTTCACCCTCGGGGATGGCCGAGGAATCATGTTCTGGCTGGACCCGTGGCTTTGGGCGCGACCGCTTCAGCTGGAGTTCCCGAGACTCTTTGCTATTTGTGTGGACCCATCCTTAGTGGTGGCAATGACATTTTGGCATGGGTCCTGGGACATTGCGTTCTGGCGCGCCTTTGCTCCGGCTGAGGCTGAGGCGTGGGCAGAGTTGCTGGGTGCTGTACCTAGAGCTTTGCCAGGGGGGCCCTGATCAGGTGTCTTGGTCTTTGGCCCCTTCGGGATCCTTCACGGTTAAGTCGGCATACCGGTCCTAGTTTGCTGGGCCGACGAGACCATGGGCCTCTCCCTTGTGGAAGGCCCCGATTCCTTTGAAGATTAAGTTCTTTGTGTGGCAGTTGCTCCGTGATAAGCTACCCTCGGGGATTGAGGTGGCCAAGCGCCATGTCCCCGGAGATGGCTTATGTCCGCTCTGCAGGATCCCAAAATCGAGTACGCACATTTTCTTTGTGTGTCCTGTGGCCAGGTTTCTGTGGAACTCCGTTCGTGAGGCCTTAGGTCCTGCGTGGCAGGCCTCGGATCTCGACGAGTTCCTAGAAACCCGTGCGCACCACGCAGGAGGAGGCAGACGCCTCTTCTGGCTGGTGTTTGCGGCGATGGTGTGGTCTTTGTAGACTGTCCATAATAAAATGGTGATTGAGAAGATTTTCTTGAGGTGAGATTCTGACTCTATTTTTAAATGCTTGGTCTTCTTACAACAGTGGCACCCGTTGTCTAGACAGAGGGACGGGACGCGGCTAGACAACTCAATCAACAGACTTCTTGCAGCCGCGCGTCGTCTTTCTGGCTCGACGCCACCCTGAGGCTCCGCGTTGGGTCTTGGCACCTTCTCTACCCACACCACCCCCTTCCACCCTTTGTTGCTAGCGTGTGTGTGCTTGTGTGTGTTGTTTTCCTTTGGGCATTGTTCTGCTGTTGCCCCTGCGCTGTGTGTGCGTTGTGTCGGTTACTTTGTATGACTCTTGTGGACGATTGTTTTATTACAAAGCGGGGGCGAAAGCCTATTTCGAGACAGGAAACCATTCACTTTGGGAAAATTGGCAAACACAAACGCACGTTGGGTATGTCCGTGACATATAGCAGTGGAACGTTTTGCTCCAAACTCCAAAATCTACCAGCTATATTTTTTTAATTCATGTCGCATTAGTAAACTTTGACAGGTATTACCTACCGACGCGTATTTAGATATGGTCTATGACCTTGGAGGAAGTATGTCATCCAAGCCGCATGTGTTGTATGTCCGATGAGCGATCAGGTCATCGCATAAAAAATAGATTTTTTTTATAAAATATCAAAGATACCAATTACAACCAACCTCTGCACCAGCCAGTTATCGAAAGACAACACAGATGCACACAACGAAGAAAAAAAAAGAGAAATATAAAACAAAGACCTCGTCCCGGTGATGAAACATATTCTACACCAACACTCTAGCCACCACCGAATATAACACCTGGACTACATACCAGATTCACCAAAGACGACGCCTCCAAGAAGGAAGCATAGCACCAGCACTGCCACCCCCTGATCAAAGATCTTGAGCTTTCACCCTGAAGAAAGTCTGAACCTATCAAACAATGTCTTCAACAAGACCATTGTCAGACACAACCAATTAAGGTCAGACATTAGACTTTCACCCTGAAATTCGCGACTTGGTATCAAGAGCACCACCATAAAAAAGCAGTCCACCTGTGTTGTTGTCCCCTCTTACCAAGACCGTTGTTGCAAGTGCCCAATGACGAAGGGATGGATCCTGGACCTATCGGGTGAGTCTACCCGGTCCAAGGCCCAAGACCCAAGCTCCAAGGGAGGTACCGTGGAAAGTTCTAGAAGGCCCAATCAAGGCCCACCCGCAAAGCCTTGCGGGTTAAGAAAGGAAACTTGTAACCGACTTTAGGTTAGGGTTTGTAACCCCCCCCCCCCGGGGACGGTTTGAGACCTGGCCACCTATATAAGGCCAGGAGAACCACCGGGAGGGGGACCAAGCAATATCGCACCACCTAAACCTTGAGATTGAGATCTACTCTCGACTTGAGCACCCCCACTGTAACCGATCTATCTTGCTAATACAGATCGACAGAAGAAGGAGTAAGGGTTTTACCTCTACGAGGGCCCCGAACCTGGGTAAATCGTGCCCCTGTTAGCCGACGATCGTCACCAGCGCCTACTCGTTCTCCTACTCGAAACCCTATCGGTTCACCCGAGGGACTTGTTGAGATGCATATTTGACAATTGGCGCCGTCTGTGGGAACGGCAGGCGCTGGATCTACGGCATCTTCGGCCTCATCGTCGCCAAAATTCAGCTGGAGCCCCGGAACTTCAACTCCAACCGATCCGATCCGAATCGGGTCAGTCATCGTCGCGCCCCACTCGCCGGAATCGCGCCCAGTGTTCAGCGACCTGGAGAAAAGCGTCACCCTGACGTTCGGGAGCTTCCAATTCTACGCCAACAAAGCGGGGATCCTGCACTGTCGAATTTGCATCTCAACAAGTCCCTCGGGTGAACCCATAGGGTTTCGAATAGGAGAATCTGTGGACGCTGGCGGCGATCGTCGGCTAGACAGGAGACACGATTTACCCAGGTTCGGGGCCCTCGTAGAGGTAAAAACCCTTACTCCTGCCTCTGTCGATCTGTATTATCGAATAGATCGGTTACAATGGGGGATTGCTCAAGTCAAGAGTACGATCTCGAGCTCAAGGCTTGATGATGCGGTATTGCTTGGCCCTCTCCCGGTGGCTCTCCTGGCCTTATATAGATGGCCAGGTCCCAAACCGTACCCGGGGAGGACTCGAACTCTAAACCTAAGTCGGTTACAAGTTTCCTATCTTATCCCGCAAGGCATTGCGGGTGGGCTTCAACTGGGCCTTCTAGAGTAGTTCGAAGCTTCTCGTATTTGGCCTCAGTCTTGGGCCTAGGACCAGGTGCCCTTATTCGTCGGGTCCAAGGTTCATCCCTTTGTCAGTAGCCCTCGAGCGTTTGCTCGATTGGGACTTTTTCCAGTCGGGTAGACGCTCAGATCTTACTTTCCTTCGGATGACTATTATAGTCGTTTTCCATTCGGAGGGTGTATACCCTGTGTGATGACTTTAATACTCGAGTATCGAGTGGTGAAAGTGTTCATGTTTGAGGCTATTTTTGTAGAAGGATATGGCACAACAGCTTGGCTCTCCCGAAAGATCAGGGCCAATTAATTGCAACTAGGGCAAAAACAGTTCTGGCCTACACAGATTCGAGACCTCCGACTCGAACCCGATGAGGTGATCATTGCGACTGGGCCGTAGAGGTCTTACCGAGTCGAACTTAACCTATAGGGGTACCCGACGCGTCCGCTAGGATTTTTCTTCGTGTTGTTGACACGGATTTTTACCCGAGGATGCAGCTTGAGTGCGATTCCAGGCCCTCAAGAAAAATATTTTGGGTCTTACCTTCATATTCAAGAAAATATGGCATCCGGATGTGCCTAGTCGGCTGAACAATCCGGGTTTGTGATGTGTAGACATCGTGTGATGGAGTGGTTGGATCTGCGTACACGCGATGTTTTAGGTCTTTGATTTCTCGAATGAGAAAAATAAGCTATTTTGTCCATACGAAAGGATTTTCGTGTCTGGAATCTTCACGCCCATACGAAAGAGTTTTTGTGTCTACGGTCTTGTTTTACATGAAAGGATTTTCACACCATAATTTATCCATACAAAGTTATTTCGCGTTTGGAGCTTTCGCAAATGAGTTTCCGCGTCTTGATCTGCCCATACGAATTTTATTTCGCGTGTTGGATCTTTTATTCGAATGAATTTCCAATTTGATGATGCGCGCCATGACGTCATGGCGCACTTTATCCTCCCGATGGGACGTGACGGAGCGATAGCAGAGGAGTTGGCCCACCTTGTCAGCTTTTTGACCGGAAACGAGACGTCGTTCCCGGTTTTTATGCGAACTGCGTGCAGTATATGCGCACGATCCACTGTTAGGATCGTGGCACGAAACAACATACGCCGCCCATTCGTTTCGCCTTCGCACGTGGCGGTTGCGATGGATGCCACGTGGCTCAACAAACGGTCAGGATCGGGCGGCTCCGTGTATAAATATGGGCCTTAGGTGAAACGGTGAAAACTTCCCCAGCCTTCATCTTCCTCAGTCTTCGTCTTCCTCGTTCTCTGCCTTTCTTCTCCGCGAGCTCGCACCAGCATCCATGGCAGGAGGCAAGAAGCGTGGCGCCGCCGTTTCTTCGTCGAGGGCGACGGAGGAAGTTCCCGTGCCGCCTGCTCCGCGTTCAGGCGACTGGCGTGCGCCCAACACTACGAACAAAAGCATCAAGGGGATATAGCAAGACGGGCTGCTGCCTCCCGAAGCTGAGAAGCGGGTGCGTCTCGGCAAAAAAGAGGAGGTACCCAATCCCCGCGCGAACGAACGCGTGATCTTTGCGGATCACGTTTCGCGCGGGCTCTCCTTCCCCCTCCATCCTTTCCTCGTGGCTCTGATGTATGTCTATGGCATACAGCTCCACGATTTGCCTCCAAACGCAGTGCAGCACATCTCGTGCTTCATTGTCCTTTGCGAGTGCTTCCTGGGCATTCGCCCTCATTTGGGCCTTTGGAAGGCCCTTTTCAAGGTGCGCGTCTTCCGCGAGAGATCGCGGGTAGAGACTGAGCTCGGGGAGCCGCTGCGCACCGGTGGCTTCAGAATCCAGGCGAAGTCGGACAGCGGCTACTTCCTGATGCACTTCATCGACTCCGCCCAAGGATGGAGGAAGAAATAGTTCTACGTCATCGACAACAGCGCGGGTGGAGTCCACGAGTTCCACCCGTTCGCTGTCTTGAAGAGGCGAAAATCCTGGGCGCACAAACTCTCGGTTGAAGAAAACCGGACTGTTGCCCCGCTATTCGCCAAGGTGGCCGCCCTCCGTGATCAAACCGCAGGAGTGACGCTGAATGGCCTGCACCTGGCGAGCATATTCCTCAAGCGCAGGATCCATCCCCTGCAGGAGAGGCCCTCCACGATTTGGGAGTACCAGGGCGCCGAAGATCCCAGCCGCATAAGCCGAGAAGAACTCTCGAATGCTGAATTCGAGAAGAAAATCGCGGCTATCACCAGCCTGAAAGAGGGCGAGGCCTTCCCCGACTGCCCAATCGAGGCTTTCGAGGCATCAAGGCCTCCACCACCTGAAGTAAGTTCGGATTTTTCTTTGTCTTCCGTCTCCTTCTAGCTCGAAAGTTTTTTGTTGACTGAAATCTTTCTTTCCTTTCTTCCTTTGTAGAGTTTAGCGGTGGCCAATTGCTACCCGCCGGTCTCCGGAGAGGAGGTCTCGGACTTGTTGGCGAGCAACCTGGACGCCCCAGCCGATACCTGCGTTGCCGAAGCCGATTCAAGCTCCGAGCACGATTCCTCAGATGACGCAGAGGAATCGGGTAGCGACCTCCGCATCCGCAAACGCCGCCGATCGGAGAATGATGAAGCCACCTCCAAGGATAACTCCTTGGGTAAGGAGTCGCCTGAAAAGGAGCCCCTCATCATGACTCCTCTAAGTGCGCGCGCCCCTTCTCCTTCCTTGCCAAAGATCCATACCGCCTGGAACGCGGATATGTTGGATGATGACGACGACGAGTAAGTTCTTGCTTTCTTGTTCTAGTCGAATGCTTCCTTTTGCTTCTTCTGACAAGTTGCTGTTCCTCATGACAGTCTCCAATCCATCAACCCCAGGCGGTTCGTCTCTTCCCTTCCTCTCGAAAAGAGGAAGAGAGATGATGCTGCGGGTGAGACCGCGACTACTGGCACCATGCAGAATTCTCCGAGCGCAGCTCCCGCAACGGTGGCTACGGAATATAGGATCCCTAGTTTTGCTGTTGGAGCTTCGACTCCGAAAGAATTGTCGGGTAGCTCGGCGGATCCTCTCTCCATAGCTCAAGGCCAGGTAAATATTTTTGTTTTCTTCTTCATATTGCATTTTGTCTGTTTGGATTTTTTATCGGGTGCACGGCAGTGCTCCCGATGGGAGTAGACCCCGAGGCTGTAGTTAATCATGTATGATTAGCTACAGTCTCAAAAAATAATTCTCTCTTTTCTTCATTTTATCGGGTGCACGGCAGTGCTCCCGATGGGAGTAGCCCCCGAGGCTATACTCGAATGTTTGCGATCGGGTATAGGCTCAATCTTCTCCTCTTCGACTTTTTCATCTTTATATTTTTGCAGTCTCTTCTCGACTCCCTTGTGGCCGTTGGCCGTCGCGTTATCTCGGCCGAGACAGAATGCGTGACCCTTCGGGCGGATCGCGATCGACTTGTCTCGGACAACGATCTTCTCTGAGGTAAAGTTGTCAACTCTTTCTATCTCATCTTTTCATTCGTATAAATTCCGATGGGTTTCAAACTGGTTGTTGTGCAGCTCAAATCGACGCGTTGAAGGCCGAAAAGGTGGCCGCTGTCACTCGAGTAAGCGCCCTGGAGGCTCAGTTGGAAACTGCTCGAGAGGAACTCGAATCTTCTCGTAAGAAGTCGACTGACTTTGAAGGAAAGCTTGCGGATGCCCAGGACGCCCTGAAGAAACTGGAAGAGACTGGCACGAAGTAAGATAATGATCTTGTCGACTTCCTTCGCCCTTTAGCCCAGCGTTTTGCAGGTGAGTTGCTCTTATCCTTTATCTTTCGATCGATTAGTAAGTTCTTCGGATTTTGACTTATCTTTCTACAGGTCTTCTTGGTGTCGCTGTTGAGCTTCCCGGAGTTCAACGAGTGGACGCCCTGACAGATTCCTGCGCTCAACTTCGACATCATTCTAACGGGGTTTGCACCCTGATTAGCGATGCTACTCGAGTGTTGACGCAGCTTTATGGGCGTTTTCTGGTCGACGCTGCGGTTCCTCCCCTGCTGAGCGATCTTCTGAAGGTCTTTATGGAGGGCAATCTCCTCGATGCCTACGCGGTTGCTCAGTCAGAGTCCTGGGCGAAGACTGCTATCCAATTTGCACTGGCGCACGGAGTCGCAGGCTTGGAGGAGGCGTATTCGAACCTTCCTGTCAACGCTGCTACATGCAAAAAGGTATCACTTCGTCCTTTCGGCGATCCAGCTAGAGTTCTTGCCCGGAAGTTGTCCGATTTGCTTGCCCGTGCTAGTCGTAGGGGGCACACTGCTGCGAGTGGCAGCACATCTGCAGCTCCTTAGGACAGTTTCTCCGTAGTTTGTGCCTTTGATGTAATGAACCTTGGGATGTATTCCCGTATTCTGTTTTTAAATGAAATGTTGTTTTGCTATCTTCCTGTGATTGAGTTGTCGTGAGTTCTCCCGATGGGAGTAGCCCCCGAGCACCTGTCGAATAGGTGGTATTATTTCTCGAATGGAGCGTCTTATTCCTTAACTGTCCTTTATCTTTCCAGGTAACTGGAGTTCTTGCGGAGTCCTCAAGTGGGTCCGCTGCCCGAGTGGATCCTCTTGTTGCTGCTGTTGGCACCTTTGCCGGCCTTCGTGACCGCGTTGCGGATGGTGAGCGCAAACTAAAGATTTTGTGCGGGGTGGCGGATGTGGCTAAGTCCAAACAAAAACTTGAGATTGAACGTGAGCAGTTTGTGATGGATGAGTTGGCGGTTGTTTCTAGGGATTTGCTCTGTAATTATCTCAGCCCCCTGGCTTTCTGTATTTGCTATCACCCTTTTGATCCTGTGTCTTTCTTTGCAGTTGTTCAGCCAGATGACATGAGTGAGAAACAGTGGGTGGAGAACCATATTCTTCACGAAGCCGGTAGTTCAAAGCCCCATGCAAATAATTTTTGGTCTGATCGTAGTCGAGGCTTTGTGCTTGCTACCTTGAAGTATCGAGTAAACCAGGCCAAGATACTCGTGAGTTCGTTTCACGAGATTTTGATTGCTGTGAACTCCGCCTTTTATCCATTGGAGAGGGGTACAGAAGATTGGAGCTATCTCCTTACAATTTTCGGGCGAGAAGGAGAAGTCCGCGAGTGTGTCCGTAATCAGATGATCTGTGGTGCAGTAGTGGAGCTCTCCTTCGTCCGATTGTGGCATCCAGAGGTGAATTTCAACTCTGTGGCTAGGCTTCCTGATGGTCAAGTCGATATGTCCTCTCATTATAGTGTCGTTCGGCCTGCCGCAGAGGAGATAATTCGATTGACATCGGAAGAAGTGGATCGGGTGCTAGCCGTGGAAAACACTCGTCGCCATATGTAAAGATAGGATGTACGTATCCTGTATAGTTGCTCAAAACTTTGTAAGGCGTCTACCTTGTGTGTAACATTGTGTCTATGAAATTACTCCTGTTGTGCTATTTTTAGGCGTAGCCCCCGTGTATATTTTTGGGGTGTGTACCTGTTCTTGAGCACTTAAGGATGGATATTGCGAGTAGCTATGGTTGAGGAACCATGTATTTTTATTGAAATGACTGAGAAGCCATGTATTTCGATCTACAAGATGGCTAATATAGCCCTATTTTGTATGAGTAAAGGTAAATCAAGGGATAGAATTTGCGGAGGTGTGCAACATTCCATGGGTTGGAGTAGACGCCTCCAGTCGACGGGTTCTTCAGTCGATAGGCGCCACCTGGGATAACTTCGTGTATTATGAAGGGTCCTTCCCAGGGTGGTTCGAGCTTGTGTCCTTCCTTCTGCTTGAGCCATAGCACCAAATCCTCCACCGCGAAGGCTCTGTGGTGTATTCGGCGACTGTGATAGTTTTGCAACGACTGCTGGTATACTGCTGATCTTGCTGGTGCAATGTCGCGTATTTCGTCGAGTGCGTCCATATCGTCTGCGAGTGCCCTGTTAGAGGTTTCTTCGCTGTAATCAACGACCCGTGGGGCGCTGAATCGAACGTCCTCGGGAAGGACGACTTCAGCCCCATATACCATGAAGAATGGTGTGTAGTTTGTTGATCGATTTGGAGTTGTGCGGAGGCTCCATAGCACGGAGGATAGCTCTTCTTCCCAGTGTCCCGCTGCTGGATGTAGGCGATCGAGTAGTCGTTTCTTGATACCAGCCGAAACTAATCCGTTGGATCGTTCGACTTGGCCATTTGTTTGCGGATGAGCCACTGAAGCAAACTTGAGGATGATTCCTTTTTCTTCGCAAAATTGTAGTGTTTTCTTTGCCGTGAAGTTGCTGCCATTGTCGGTGATGATGTTGTGTGGTACACCAAATCTAGAGACGATGGAATCGAGGAATTTGACAGCGCATTGGGCGCTAGCCGAGGTCACTGGCATTGCCTCGATCCACTTCGTAAATTTGTCAACTGCCACTAGCAAGTGTGTAACCGCCGGGTGTAGACTTGCGTAATGGCCCTACCATGTCCAGCCCCCATTGTGCAAAGGGCCAGGCGATAGGTATCATATGCAACTCTGTAGCGGGAACGTGAGGTTTGGGTGCGAATCGCTGGCAAGCGTTGCACCTGTCGACCAAATTCTTTGCGTCTCGGGCTGCTGTAAGCCAGTAAAATCCTGCTCGAAAAGGTTTGCCCACAATTGCTTTCCAACTGGCGTGATGTCCGCAATCTCCTTGGTGTATGTCGCGTAGCAATTCCTTGCCATCTTCGGGTGCTATGCATCTTTGCAGTATGCCTGAGATGCTCTGCTTGTATAACTCGCCGTTGAGTACCCGAAAAGATTTGCTGCGTCTCACTATTTGCCGAGCCTCGCGAGGGTCTGGTGGGAGCTGTTTGGCGGACAAGTAGTCGAGATATTTCTACGTCCAGACTGGCTCGACCAGAAAAATTTGTCGTGAGATGCCATGGCTGAGCTCGATGATAGCAATTTGCGGGCTGACCTCTGTCTCCAATATTGTGGGTGCTTCAGCAGTTTTCTTGACCCGGACTGAGCGATTGGTCATCCTTTCAAAATATATACCAGGCGGTATGGGTGTGTTTGTGGACCCCATGTTTGCTAACCTGTCTGCTTCTTCGTTACTGGATCTCGCAATGTGCTTCAGCTCGCATCCTTTTAAACTCCATTCGAGTAGATTATACATGTCCCGGTAGGCGACCATGTTTTCTGCGATAGCGTCGCACTCCTTCATTGTCTGTTGCACGATGAGATTATAATCGCCATAGATCATCAACCGGGTGGCTCCACATGCGATTGCCATCTTCATCCCATGTAACAAGGCCTCATATTCTGCGTCATTGTTTGATGCTGGATCGTCGGGGGGGGGGGGGAGTCCAATCGCAGGACGTACTGCAACTTATCTCCTCTCGGTGATATTAGGACGATCCCAGCTCTAGCTCCTTCATTTCTTTTTGACCCGTCAAAGTACATGATCCAATTACTCGTATATTCCGGTGGTCCGGGTGTTTGTAGTTCTGTCCATTCGCTCAGAAATTCCACGAGTACCTGTGACTTCACGGAATTGCTTCCTGCATAGATGATGTCCCAGGTGCCAAGCTCGATGCTCCACTTTGCTATTCTTCCTGAAGCCATTGGATTGTTCATTATTGTACCGAGTGATGCGTCGTTTAGCACCGTTATGGTATGCTCCTGGAAGTAGTGTTTAAGCTTTCGAGCTGTAAGGACAACTCCGTATGCAAGCTTCTGGTAGTGAGGATATCGCTGTTTGCACGACGAAAGGACCTCACTGATGTAGTAAATTGGCCTTTGCTCTCCATATGCCTTGCCTTCTTCTGGTCTTTCTACTACTATGGCTGTGTTGATCACCTGGTTTGTTGCGGCTAGGTATAGGTAGAGCGGTTCCCTTTCGTGTGGTGTAGCCAGGATACGCCTGCTCTGTAGTGTTTGCTTCAAATCTGCAAATGCTTGCTTTGCTTCAGGTGTCCATTCGAATTTATCCGTCTTCTTCAAGAGTTTATAGAAGGGTAACGCCTGTTCGCCCAATCGTGCGATGAATCTGCTCAGGGCGGCTAGTCGCCCGGCGAGCGGTTGGACTCCGCGTAGATTGATGGGCTCCTTCATGGTCAAGATTGCTTGTATCTTCTCCGGGTTGGCTTCAATTCCTCGAGCGGAGACCAGGTACCCGAGAAGTTGTCCTGCAGAAACGCCAAAGACACACTTGGTCGGTTGAGTTTTATTCGGTATGCGTTCAAGGCATCGAATGTTTCTCTGAGATCATCGAGGAGCGTGTCTTCCACTCGAGTCTTGATGATGATGTCGTCAACGTATACTTGTACGTTCTTGCCAATGAGCTTGGCGAGACATTTTTGCATGCAGCGCTGATATGTTGCGCCTGCGTTCTTGAGCCCGAAGGGCATTGTCATGTAGCAGTATACACCATGAGGTGTGATGAATGCTGTCTTCTCCTCATCTTCCTGTTTCATCCGGATTTGGTTGTATCCCGAGTAGGCGTCCAGGAAGGAGAGGCGTTGGCAGCCTGCAGTGGAGTCCACGATTTGGTCGATTCGCGGTAGGGGAAAGTTATCCTTGGGGCAGTGTTTATTCAGAGATGTGTAGTCGATGCACACTCGAAGGATGTTGGAGTTCTTCTTTGGGACCAGCACTGGGTTTGCTAACCAAGTGGATATCTTTATTTCTCTGATGAATTTTGCTGCGAGCAATCTGTTTATCTCTTCTCCGAGCGCTTCCTGCTTAGGTTCTGAAAACCGTCGGGTGGTCTGATTGATGGGCTTTGCGTCCTTGTAGACTTCGAGTGAGTGCTCGGCGAACTCCCTGGGTATTCCTAGCATATCTGAGGGCTGCCAGGCGAAGATTTCCCAGTGCTCACGGAGGAGTTCGACGAGCGCGCTTTCCTATGCTGGTGAAAGGGTGGTGGACACCATCGCCGTCTTCGCAGAATCCGTCGGGTGTATTTGATGCTCGCGGGTACCGCTATTTGTGTTGAACTCGAGCTCTGGAGCGTTCTTCTTGGTGAGGGGCATCACGGTGTGATCCGTGGTGTTTGCTATTTCCTCTAGTTTTTCCTGCATCCCGAAAGATTGCGCGATCTTGTTGAATTCAATGTCGCACTTGCTAGACTTCTGAAAATCACCGTCGATGGTAATTGTGCCATATTCTCCGGGTAGCTTGAGCTTCAAATATGCGTAATGGGGTACTGCCATGAATCTGGCGAACGCCGTTCGACCAAGAATGGCGTGGTACTGTGAGGGCCAGTCGACAATTTCGAAGTCGAGGAACTCTCGTCTGTAATTGCTTCGGTTGCCTAGCACCACCTCTAGGTTGATTGTTCCGAGTGGATGGGTTGCCTTTCCTGGAACTATCCCATGGAAGGATGTCTTTGATTCTGCGAGTCCGTCCAAATTCATGTTCATGCGCCGGAGCGTGTCTGCGTAGATGATGTTGATGCTGCTGCCTCCGTCTATGAACACGCGAGCCAGCTCGTAATTGCCAATTTGTGCTTGTATGACAAGTGCGGCGTGTCCTGGTCGATAGACTCGCGGGGGTGATCTTCCTTGGAGAAAGTTATCGGGTGCTCCGCCATCTTCAGATACTCAGTTTTTTTAGCTGGGGTTTGCACAGCCATGCATAGCTGTCGCGTGTTTGTCTTCTGAGCTATACGGGATGGACAGACCTTTTGTATCATGCCTAAGAGGCCTGCTGGGTTCGGGTACCCGTTGGATCCTTGATTAGGGCCGGGCGGCGCTGGCAGCGCGGCTAGCATCGCGTTTTGGTTTCCTGCTGGGGGCAGGGCTTACGGTTGTTGAAATCCTTGAGCTCCTCCTCCGGGAAACTGCAAGTAACCCTGACTAGTGGCTGCTCTGTTTTTCTTCAGGAGGGCCTCGTGGATTTCGATGAACTTTCGGCAATCCTTGAGAAGGTGTGTAGCCTTAGTTTTTCCTGTGCGCTTATCTGTGAATAGATGTAGCGTGCAGTAACCGTCGAGGTCCTCCTCGGGGATTTTTTCTTCTTGCTTAGGTTTCCACTCGCGCTTCCCACGATATCCGCTGTCGCGGTTTTTGGTGAACGCCGCTGCCACGAATTCTTCTCGATCATCATGGTCGTAGTTCTTTCTTCTTTTCTTTCGACCATGGCGGTCGTCATCACGTGCTGGGGATTAATCTTTCTCGTTGCGCACTGCGTCTTCGCCGTTTGTCCATCTATCGGGTATGGCCATTAATTCTCCCATGGTTTTGGGTGCTAGTCGCCCCAGTTCTTCCCTGAAAGAGGTTCGCCGCGCTCCTTTGGCGAATGCTTCAACCGCGACTTCTTCTAATATATTTCCCGCCGTATTCCTTAGCGTGGTCCATCGCTGAATATATTCGCGGGTAGACTCGCCACTTTTCTGCTTGCAGGCTCGTAGCTCCTCGATGGTCGCAGGCCGTTTGTATGTTGCTTGGAAATTTTTGCAGAAATCCATGTTTAGGTCGTCCCAGGACCCGTAGCATGCTTTCGGCCTTCCTTCGAGCCAGCTGCGAGCTGCACCCACCAGGTGTAGGTTGAGGTACTGCATAGCTTTGTTTTTGTTCCCACGTTGGCATTTTACTGCCGTGAGGTAATCCGACAACCAGGCAGAAGGCTCCTGCGAACCGTCGTATTTCTGTACTTCCGTGGATAGCTTAAACCTTTTGGGTAGCGGTGCTTCGCGGATGCTGCGAGTAAAGCATAGGGCTCCGCAAACTTCATCATCGGAGGATGTTAATGGGGAGCGTGCGCGATTTCTGGCCGCCCGACCTTTATCGACCTTGCGCTGGGCGATGTTCGATCGTGCATTGTATCCGGGCTCATCTCGATTGGTGTCTCCTCTCGGTTCTTTACTGCGATGCCGTGAGCGACTGCGATCTCGATCTTTTCGCGGGCTGCGATCATGATTTTCTCGCGGGCCGCGATCACGATTTCCTTGTGGGCTGCGATCACGATTTCCTCGCGGCTGCGATCACGATTCTTCCGTGGGCTGCGATCTCGACCTCTTCTCGGGCTGCGGCTACGGTCTCGACCTCTCGGGCTGCTATCGCTGCCACTCGGGCTATCTCCTCGTCGCCGGGCTTCTTTTCCCCGTGCTCGGCGGGGCGACCTTTCCTTGTCGGGTGAAGTGTCTCTGCGTCCGCAGGGCGCTTCTTTGTCCTTCGGTTTGGCCGCCTTCCTGCGATCATAGGAGGCAAGTTTTGCGGCTGCCATGCCTAGTCCTTTTTGTACTTGCTTGTATTGTTCCGCGCGGGGATCGTTTCCTCCTGGTTGATTTATCTGCATGTAGGTAGCTGCGGCCAGCACTGCGGCTGCGGGGGTTTGCAGATGGATGTTTCCATCTTCGTCCACACGCATAAGTGATTTGCTGATTCCGCTTAAGGACTCGCCGTCCATAGTCGCGGTTCTCGATGCGCATCCCTTCTTCTGGGGGCGGTTCCCGACGGAATGTGATAGGGATAGCTGCGCTCGGCGTTAGCTTGACTCGTCCGCCATTCTTCTTCGCACGACCAGATCTTCTCGAGCTTCCTTGATAGCAGTGGCCGCTCTCACTAGATGGTAGTGGTAGGCGACCATATCTTCGTGTGGGACCCCAGCTGCAGGTGGTTTGCTTGTGCGGATGGCCTCCTTTGCTCGGAGCCAGGCGTCTCGTGAAACATTGATCTCGGTGCGTTCTTTCGCGCTTTGTTCAGTCTCTGCGGGTGACTGTTCCGATCCTGCCATGCAGACTTGAGCCAAACGTGGCTTGTGAGTCCTAGGCGTAACTTGAAAGGCCTTCCTGACCCGAGAGGGTTCCTCTGTAGAGAGGGTGTGGAAATTGCTGGTGTTGAGGCGGATTGACTCGCCACTTTTTGCCAGATAGGGTCGTGAGTCGACAGCTCCTAGGCTGGAGATTGACTCTGATCCCGATTCTTCAGGGAAGTGGAGGATCCCGTCCTTGTTGGTGTAGAACTTGAAGCTCCCGAACGTCAAGGTGACGCTTTTCTCCATCTTGCTGAATTCCGGGCGTGATTCCGGCGAGTGAGGGGTGACTACGACAGATCCGATCCGAATCGGGTTGGTTGGGGTCAAAGTCGAAGGTTCCCAACGCGAGTTGGTTGTCGATGAAGCCGAAGACGCCGGAGATCCAGCGCCCGCCGTTCCCACAGACTGCGTCAATTGTCGAATCTGCATCTCAACAAGTCCCTCGGGTGAACCCATAGGGTTTCGAATAGGAGAACCTGTGGACGCCAGGGGCGATCGTCGGCTAGACAAGAGACACAATTTACCCAGGTTTGGGGCCCTCGTAGAGGTAAAAACCCTTACTCCTGCCTCTATCGATCTGTATTATCGAATAGATCGGTTACAATGGGGGATTGCTCAAGTCGAGAGTACGATCTCGAGCTCAAGGCTTGATGATGCGGTATTGCTTGGCCCTCTCCCGGTGGCTCTCCTGGCCTTATATAGATGGCCAGGTCCCAAACCGTACCCGGGGAGGACTCGAACTCTAAACCTAGGTCGGTTACAAGTTTCCTATCTTATCCCGCAAGGCATTGCGGGTGGGCTTCAACTGGGCCTTCTAGAGTAGTTCGAAGCTTCTCGTATTGGGCCTCAGTCTTGGGCCTAGGACCAGGTATCCTTATTCGCCGGGTCCAAGGTTCATCCCTTCGTCATAAACTTCCCCGAGAAAACCAATCTCGAAGGATCAGACTCTGAGTCGGTCTCGAAGCCTGAAGCTCTTGACTCGCTACCCAACTACGCGAGTCACGACCTAGCAAAAAGCGGCGAATCCATCCGCTTGAACACTCGCAACTTCCACAACATCTCTGCAGAAGAACCCTCTCGGGTTGGGAAAGATCTCCAATCCACGCCTAGGACTCACGGGCCATATCTGGCTCAGGTCTGCATGGCAGGATCAACTGACCCACCCAAAGAGGCGGAAGAAAGCGCAAAGGAACGCGAGCACATCAAAGTACCGTGAGCAGCCTGGCTCAAGGCGAAAGCGGCCGTACACTCAGCCAAACCGATTGAACAAGGATCCCCTTAGGAAGATCTAATCGCATACCACTACCGTCTAGTGAAAGCGGCAACATTTATCAAAGAAGCTCGCAAGGATTTGGCTGAGCGCAAAAAGCTAGCGGATGAGTCAAGCCAGCACCGTGCGGCGCTCTCCAAGACCGATTCTGTAAGGAACCATCCCGGAAGGAAGAGACACGTCTTGAAGACCGCAGCAATGGATGGTGAATCTCTAAGCGGGATCAGCAAGACACTCGAAACCTCCCTCATGCGTGTCAACGATGACGACAACGTGCACCCGATGACTCCAGCCGCTGCGGTTCTAGACGCAGCCACTTACCTGCATGCAAACCAGCCAGGGGAGAACGACCCCCGTGTGGAGCAATACAGGCAAGTACAGAAAGGGTTGGGCATGGCAGCCGCAAGGCTCGCAGCTCAAAACCGCAGGAACGCGACTGAGAAGGAGGCCGAGAAAACCCCTCGGAAAGACAAAGGAACGCACCGCAGACCCGGGAGTACATCGCCTAGAAGAGAGAAGTAACCTCGGCGCGCCTGAGGAAAGGAAGCTCGACGACGCAGCGACAGTCCGAGTAGCAGTGATGGCAGCCCGAGGGATCGAGATCGCAGCCCGCGGCACCACAGCAGCCGCTCGCGACACCGCAGCAGGGTGCCACAGAAGGAGGTCGACCGCGACCAGCCTGGATACAACGCGCGATCTGACATCGCGCAAAACAAAGTAGACAAGGCCCGAGCAGCCAGAAACCGCGCACGCTCCCCATCCACCTCTTCTGACGAAGAGGCCTTCGGTGCACTATGCTTCACTCGCGACATCCGCGAGGCACCAATGCCCAAAAGGTTTAAACTTACTACGGAAGTGCCAAAATACGACGGTTCGCTGGAGCCCAAGTCCTGGCTGTCGGATTACCTCACGGCAGTAAAATGCCAACGTGGGAACAAGAATACAGCTATGCAGTACCTTAACCTGCATCGTGTAGGCGCTGCGCATAGCTGGCTCGAAGGAAGACCAAAGGCGTGCTACGGATCATGGGACGATCTAACCTTCGATTTCCGCAAGAACTTCCAGGCGACATACAAGAGGCCCGCGACCATCGAGGAGCTGCGAGCCTGCAAGCAGAAAAGTGGCGACTCTACTCGCGAATACATCCATCGATGGATACACTTAGGAATACGGCGGGAAATATATCGGAAGAAGTTGCAGTCGAAGCTTTTGCCAAAGGAGCTCGGTGAACCACCTTCGGAGAAGAACTGGGACGGGCCGCACCCAAAACCATTGGAGAACTGATGGCTATAGCCGACAGATGGGCCAACGGCGAAGACTCGGTGCGCAATGAGAAAGCATCTTCACCAGTACCTGAAGACGACCGCCATGGTCGAAAGAAGAGGAGAAAGCATTACGATCACGACGATCGGGAGGAACTGGTGGCAGCAGAATTCACAAGAAACCGCGACAACGGACATCATGGAAATCGCGAATGGAAGCCGAAGCCAGAGGATAAAACCCCCGAGGATGACCTCGATGGTTACTGCACGCTACATCTATTTACAGATAAGCGCACTGGCAAAACTAAGGCAACACACCTTCTCAAGGATTGCCGCAAGTTCCTTGACATACACGAGGCATTCTCGAAGAAAAACAGAGCGGCAGTCAATCAGGGCTACCCGCAGCTCCCGGGAGGAGGAACCCAAGGATTCCACCCGCCGCAAACCCTACCTCCACCAGGAAACCAAAACACGGTGTTAGCCGCGCTACCAGCGCCGCCCGCCGCAACCCAGGGAGGCAATGGGTACCCGAACCCAGCAGGACTCCTAGGAATGATACAGAAAGTCTGCCCGTTGTCGCACCCGGACTTCTAGGGGATCTCACAGTCCGTCAAACAGTAGACAAATGGCTTACAGGGCATACCGGCACCCGCATCTCAATATGAGCAGGCCAACACGTAAACGTGTGACAACCATTCTCTTACTATTCATCGTCTGCGCAAACCATCCCATAGAAATCCAGATACTTCCATTGACGTACTTCGAAACATACACACATGGTACGTCAACGGCATTGGAACAAGTGATATCACAACAGATCTCTACGACACAAAAGATTGAAATAAGTTGCAAATAGCTCTCATTAGAGCAGAGATAGCAAATACAATCATCCAGAGGACACATGTCCCAACAATTCATCATTACATCACAGCGGAAGCATTCAACATGTCTGAGTACATACAAGATCCAAATAGGCCTAAGAGGCCGGAAACGAAAAGACGGAGCCCATCCACGAAGTCTCGGATCCTGCCCGGGTCCGCTATCTACTCGTCAGCAGCCTCGTCATACTCCACGTAGTAGCCACCATGGGGATCCTCGGAAACGTCGTCTGTGGAAACCACAGCCCCAAAGGGGTCAGTACATAAACGTACTGGCAAGCAAGACTCACAATTCACCAAAGTGTAACCCGTCAACACCAAGCACAGATGCTTTGGGTTCAACGGAGGAAAGGGGATATAAAAGATGCTGCAACTGGCTGCTCTAACCAACTACAGAGTTACTACCACTTCCGGCTAACAGAAAGGAGATAAGATCGCGTATCGTAACCAACTATAACTAACCACCAAACAAACCCATCCTGGACCTCGCCCCTTATCCAAAGAAGCAATCCGAGGATAACTCACACAGTTGGATTAATGATGGTTCAGATTATTGTGTCAATAAGCCTATTACTAGTCAAGTTGTTAATCATTGGGTGTAAGGTTGTTAATCATTAGGTTTAAGTTGTCCTGAGTACTTGTTAGCCAGTACTTTCACCAAGTAGTCCATAACCGCGGAAAACACGGCTTCTCGAGAAGATTTTCCCTGCAGGGGTGCACCAATTTGGCCGTACACGTAAGAATATCCCGCCAGACGGGAATCAAACCCACCAAGCGAGGTACTCAACACAACCCAACTCTTCTTCGCATCAAGCCCAAAGCACCTTGGGCGCACGGCTAATCGAGCCCCGAAGAAAGGGGACCCTCATAGCACTCTAAGAACGTGTCCCCCTATATGCCGACTACAAAAGTTCCACCCTGGCCTGGGCTCGCAAAAACATGCATGCGGCAAATGGAAAACACGAACTAAATGAGGCGATTTGGACGAGATGCGAATCGAATCAAATTGAGGGGGGCGCCCATACTCGCTTCCCACATGCGGTTAGTGCGCTCATCATGGATCAGTAGACAAGACCCTTTTCCTAATTAGGGTCGACACTAGCAGGCCTCAAAACCACACAGGGCCTCCTGCCGGTGCCTTATCATCAAATTATTATTATCCACAATATTAACAGGTTGATTGATTAACATCGAGCCCCCAGAACATAATAGAAAAATAGTAACAGAAGGTAACGGGTAACAGACTCGAGCAAACAACCCTAAGCATGCTAGTAAGACACGGGCAACAAGCAAAAGGTTATAGGTATGGAGGTGAGGCAATATCAGTGTTAAGGGATTCATGTGATAGGTTCGTAACAGAAGCAACTAATCATAGGGCTAGCAGAGTAGACAACGGAAAGTATCGGTAACCAATGTTGAAAGGAACACGATGGTTCATGTGAGTGAATACTTGCCTGCAAACCCAGTAGCCTGGTACTGAGCTAACTTCTTAGAAGGGGTGTCGTAAGTATCGTCGGTCTCAACGTCGTCGTGTATCCGAGAAGAAGCAAACAAACAATGCAGAAAGATAAACAATCGATAACATGGCATAGTGCACAAACATGGGATGATGCATGACCATTTAATTGATGCATCCAAAAATAAACTAGTTGACATGGTAACAACATGATTAAATGGACCCACATGCAATTGGGATTGCATATGGAAAGCCCATGAATTATGGTTGAATTAATTGTTCTACAACTAATCATCATGTGTAAGTGAATTAGCATGATGCATGGATGAGGAAAACAGAAAGAAAACAACAATAGAAGCAATTGGAAATAAGGTTTACCCATTTTGGAAATTTGTTTATTAAGTTAAGAAATTTTGGTTACTTAAAGGTGTCACACAAGCATTTGTTGTTTTCATCAAGTTTAATTGTTCAAAATAGATAACAAAGTTCATATTTGATAAGAACACACAATTTTAGGTGGAATACATGTTTCACTTGTTGAAAAAGGATTTCAAATAAATTATTTATGAATTAAACAAGTTTAAGCAAGAATTAAATGAATTTAATTCAAACATGAACTTATTTGAATTTTTATTTGTGCAAAACATTAAGTGAGATTCATAATTGAAAAACTTATACTTTTATGGTTGGAAAACATATTTTATTTGTTGAAATTGGATTTAAAATGAGCAAGTTATTATTTTGGCAATTTTAAATGCATTAAATAAGAAACAGTTGTTTTCAGCAATTTAAATTATTCAAAACAGCAAACAAAATTTATATTTGGAAATTACATGAAAAGTTGATTGGAAAACATATTTAGTTTGTGGAATTTGGAATTTTTATGCCCAAGTTATGATTTTTGCAAGTTTAAGTGAATTTAACAAGTTTTCAAATATTGCACCAATTTAAAATATTCAAAACAGTGAACAAATTTTATATTTGGATAGAACATTCAATTTGGGACAGAAAACATATTTAAAAAGTTAAAATTGGAGTTAGGATGAATTAGTTATGCATTTTAGAAGTATAGGGTGCAAATATGCCATTTTTATTAACTAGGGACTTGGAAAATATTTTTCAGGGACTAGAAAATAATTTACAAGGACCTGACTGTGATTTCTGAGATGTTTCTGTACCAAAACAAAGCAAAATAAAAGTTGGTTTTATTTGGTGGGAGGGGGGCTCGAACCCCCCACCTCCTGCTGCGCGCGTTGGGGACAGCACCACTAGGGTGCGGTTCGGTTTGTGATGGGAAAGGCAGCGCGGGGGGGAAGAGGTGTTGGTGCGCTGTTTACTGAAATTTTTTCTGCACGTACGTACTGAACATTGACGGGAGGAACTGCCGGCGGCAGCGATCGCTGCTGCTACGATCTCGGTGGCGCCGGGGTGCTGCGGCTCGTAGCGGAAGGGAGAGGGGAGAGAGGTGAGGGAGTAGGGGCGGAGCGCTCACCTTGAGGGCTCCCGAGTGGACAGCGACGAGGAGGCGGTCGGGGCAGGTTCTGACGGCGGACGGAACAGAGGGCGACGGTGGCGATGACCTCGATGGCGGCGGCGGCTCGAGGCTCCTCGGGGGCAACCGAGGGCACAGCGAGGGAGAGGGAACCGTGGCGGTTCCATTCCCGCACCTAGCCACGGCGGGGGTGCCTCGGAAGGGCGGCGATCGCCGGAGGGAGTATGGAAATTTCGGTGGGCTTCAGAGAAAAGGGAAGATACAGAGAGGTTCAGAGAGAGAGGAGGAAGAGAGAAGAAAGGATGGAGGCGGGGAGAGGGAAGAAGGAGGAGAAAGAGAGCAGAGGGGAACCCTAGGGCACGGGTTAGTTCTTATGGAGGGGGAGGAGTTGGTGCTGACCGTCTGCTGCTGTGCTCTGTATATGTGGATGCAGCCGATGCAATCCGTACAGAGGAAGAAGAAGGTACGAGGGGGTATCGGGCCAGGGGAAAATTAGTTGGGCTGGGCCTCTCTCTCCCTGTTGCCCTGTTAGTTTTTTTTATTTATTTTTTCTTTGTTTCTCTTTTTTTTTTGCTGATTAGAAATAGGAAAAAAAGGAAGATGGTTTGTGGGGTAGAAAAATTAGGTGAATTTTATGTAAGTTAATTAGGTCAACAACAACCACTTACCAACTTTGGTTTTTTCAAAAGTTCAAATTTAAATTACTGTTTGTGATTTAATTCATATTTGAAAGAATTTGCTTATTAAATGATTAATATTGAAAACAATATTTTTAATAGGGTGAACCCTATTGTTTAGTTAGAACAAATGATTAGGGTTATTTTGTTGATTTTCATAAGTTGAAATTGGGTACTGTTTGTGAATGATTTGAATTTGAAATAACATTTGGATTAATTGAATTATTAAAAGCCATAATTTTAATGGTTGAACCTTATGGATTAATTGGAAACAAGTGATTGATTTTTTTTGCAAGTTTCATAACTTTCAAAAGGGTTGTTGTTTTGGAAATTAATTGAATTTGAAAAGGGTTTGGTATTAAATGAATTTTTGATAGAAACAAAACAACAGTTTGGAATCACAACTTTAATGGAAACAATTGATTGTTTTGATTTGAAATATCATTTTGGAAATTGTAACATCACAAGTATGAAACAAAAGGTTTGAATTTTGGTTTGAAATTCAAATAGAGAACAAAGGAAAACAAATTAAAACAGTTGGAAAACAAATGAAAACAGAGGAAAACAAAAGGAAAACAAGCAAAACAATTGCAATCAACATGATGCCATGATGCAAAACATAAAATAACAGAGAGCAAACATTCTAATGGCTATTTTTCATACTTGGGATGTTACAAAACGCCCCCCTTGAAGGAATCGCGCCCCGAGATTCCTACTGAGAAAAGAAAAGGTCCGGATACTTCTTGCGAAGATCCTCTTGAGCTGTGACACGTGAAACACATCGTGCACCTTGGATAGTTTTTCTGGAAGTTCAAAACGATAGGCATTCCTGGCAACTCTTCTGGAAAGACGTCAGTGAATTCGCAAACCACCGGAACATTTTCAAGTAAAGGTAGAGGTTTTGCATGGAGGGTGTATAGCTGGATAGAACTTGATTCATTTGGAGAATAGACTATCTGGAATGTGGTGCTTCAGGAATGCTTCCTCGAAACAACCCCAGGTGATAGGAATGCCAGCTCTCATAGCCTGGAATCAACAACAACAACAACAACAACAACAACAACCTTTCTGGCCAGATAGACTTGATATTTGGGAAGTTTTGATTAGACGCCGGTAGAAGAACTGAAATGGAAAACAACAACAAGATTTCAACGGACGAAAAGGATGTTGAGAAGAACAGGATATCAACATCGGGGAAAACGAGAACAAAACTCCTGAGGTACTACGGAAAACCCATTCGGGCTTCTAAAGGATCAATATCTACTGCTTAAGGAATAGAGGATTTGCTTCCGGGGCTTACACGCCTCCGTTCTCAATCATGAGTAGGCAACATGATGAATCATGTCACAACCACCTCCATTCCTATGGTCTAGTAGATATAACCATCCTAGAGAAACCAGGATTCGTGAAATCCTAACTTGAAAGTTTAGATGAGAGGGGAAAACAACGTTGCACTTCCTTACCAGAAAAGGGAGGGTGGGTGGGGAAAGAAGAAAAAGAACATAATTCCTACTCTCACGTTTCATTTTTCCTATATAGCTACAAAATAGTTTCTAGACTCAACTGCGACCAGTAAAAAGGGATCCTACAGGCAGACAGGCTCTGATACCATTTGTCGCACCCGGACTTCTAGGGGATACTCATAGTCCTTCAAACAGTAGACAAATGGCTTACGGGGCATACCGGACACCCGCATCTCAATATGAGCAGGCCAACACGTAAACGTGTGACAACCATTCTCTTACTATTCATCGTCTGCGCAAACCATCCCATAGAAATCCAGATACTTCCATTGACGTACTTCGAAACATACACACATGGTACGTCAACGGCATTGGAACAAGTGATATCACAACAGATCTCTACGACACAAAAGATTGAAATAAGTTGCAAATAGCTCTCATTAGAGCAGAGATAGCAAATACAATCATCCAGAGGACACATGTCCCAACAATTTATCATTACATCACAGCGGAAGCGTTCAACATGTCTGAGTACAGACAAGATCCAAATAGGCCTAAGAGGCCGGAAACGAAAAGACGGAGCCCATCCACGAAGTCTCGGATCCTGCCCGGGTCCGCTATCTACTCGTCAGCAGCCTCGTCATACTCCACGTAGTAGCCACCATGGGGATCCTCGGAAACGTCGTCTGCGGAAACCACAGCCCCAAAGGGGTCAGTACATAAACGTACTGGCAAGCAAGACTCACAATTCACCAAAGTGTAACCCGTCAACACCAAGCACAGATGCTTTGGGTTCAACGAAGGAAAGGGGATATAAAAGATGTTGCAACTGGCTGCTCTAACCAACTACAGAGTTACTACCACTTCCGGCTAACAGAAAGGAGATAAGATCGCGTATCGTAACCAACTATAACTAACCACCAAACAAACCCATCCTGGACCTCGCCCCTTATCCAAAGAAGCAATCCGAGGATAACTCACACAGTTGGATTAATGATGGTTCAGATTATTGTGTCAATAAGCCTATTACTAGTCAAGTTGTTAATCATTGGGTGTAAGGTTGTTAATCATTAGGTTTAAGTTGTCCTGAGTACTTGTTAGCCAGTACTTTAACCAAGTAGTCCATAACCGCGGAAAACACGGCTTCTCGAGAAGATTTTCCCTGCAGGGGTGCACCAATTTGGCCGTACACGTAAGAATATCCCGCCAGACGGGAATCAAACCCACCAAGCGAGGTACTCAACACAACCCAACTCTTCTTCGCATCAAGCCCAAAGCACCTTGGGCGCACGGCTAATCGAGCCCCGAAGAAAGGGGATCCTCATAGCACTCTAAGAACGTGTCCCCCTATATGCCGACTACAAAAGTTCCACCCTGGCCTGGGCTCGCAAAAACATGCATGCGGCAAATGGAAAACACGAACTAAATGAGGCGATTTTTAGAGGCGATTCCTTCAAGGGGGGCGTTTTGTAACATCCCAAGTATGAAAAATAGCCATTAGAATGTTTGCTCTCTGTTATTTTATGTTTTGCATCATGGCATCATGTTGATTGCAATTGTTTTGCTTGTTTTCCTTTTGTTTTCCTCTGTTTTCATTTGTTTTCCAACTGTTTTAATTTGTTTTCCTTTGTTCTCTATTTGAATTTCAAACCAAAATTCAAACCTTTTGTTTCATACTTGTGATGTTACAATTTCCAAAATG
The DNA here is from genome assembly GCA_028641055.1 of Alopecurus myosuroides. Taxonomy (NCBI): domain Eukaryota; kingdom Viridiplantae; phylum Streptophyta; class Magnoliopsida; order Poales; family Poaceae; genus Alopecurus; species Alopecurus myosuroides. The sequence continues at coordinate 217,120,391 of CM054060.1, forward strand.
ATATTTCAAATCAAAACAATCAATTGTTTCCATTAAAGTTGTGATTCCAAACTGTTGTTTTGTTTCTATCAAAAATTCATTTAATACCAAACCCTTTTCAAATTCAATTAATTTCCAAAACAACAACCCTTTTGAAAGTTATGAAACTTGCAAAAAAAATCAATCACTTGTTTCCAATTAATCCATAAGGTTCAACCATTAAAATTATGGCTTTTAATAATTCAATTAATCCAAATGTTATTTCAAATTCAAATCATTCACAAACAGTACCCAATTTCAACTTATGAAAATCAACAAAATAACCCTAATCATTTGTTCTAACTAAACAATAGGGTTCACCCTATTAAAAATATTGTTTTCAATATTAATCATTTAATAAGCAAATTCTTTCAAATATGAATTAAATCACAAACAGTAATTTAAATTTGAACTTTTGAAAAAACCAAAGTTGGTAAGTGGTTGTTGTTGACCTAATTAACTTACATAAAATTCACCTAATTTTTCTACCCCACAAACCATCTTCCTTTTTTTCCTATTTCTAATCAGCAAAAAAAAAAGAGAAACAAAGAAAAAATAAATAAAAAAAACTAACAGGGCAACAGGGAGAGAGAGGCCCAGCCCAACTAATTTTCCCCTGGCCCGATACCCCCTCGTACCTTCTTCTTCCTCTGTACGGATTGCATCGGCTGCATCCACGTATACAGAGCACAGCAGCAGACGGTCAGCACCAACTCCTCCCCCTCCATAAGAACTAACCCGTGCCCTAGGGTTCCCCTCTGCTCTCTTTCTCCTCCTTCTTCCCTCTCCCCGCCTCCATCCTTTCTTCTCTCTTCCTCCTCTCTCTCTGAACCTCTCTGTATCTTCCCTTTTCTCTGAAGCCCACCGAAATTTCCATACTCCCTCCGGCGATCGCCGCCCTTCCGAGGCACCCCCGCCGTGGCTAGGTGCGGGAATGGAACCGCCACGGTTCCCTCTCCCTCGCCGTGCCCTCGGTTGCCCCCGAGGAGCCTCGAGCCGCCGCCGCCATCGAGGTCATCGCCACCGTCGCCCTCTGTTCCGTCCGCCGTCAGAACCTGCCCCGACCGCCTCCTCGTCGCTGTCCACTCGGGAGCCCTCAAGGTGAGCGCTCCGCCCCTACTCCCTCACCTCTCTCCCCTCTCCCTTCCGCTACGAGCCGCAGCACCCCGGCGCCACCGAGATCGTAGCAGCAGCGATCGCTGTCGCCGGCAGTTCCTCCCGTCAATGTTCAGTACGTACGTGCAGAAAAAATTTCAGTAAACAGCGCACCAACACCTCTTCCCCCCCGCGCTGCCTTTCCCATCACAAACCGAACCGCACCCTAGTGGTGCTGTCCCCAACGCGCGCAGCAGGAGGTGGGGGGTTCGAGTCCCCCCTCCCACCAAATAAAACCAACTTTTATTTTGCTTTGTTTTGGTACAGAAACATCTCGGAAATCACAGTCAGGTCCTTGTAAATTATTTTCTAGTCCCTGGAAAATATTTTCCAAGTCCCTAGTTAATAAAAATGGCATATTTGCACCCTATACTTCTAATATGCATAACTAATTCATCCTAACTCCAATTTTAACTTTTTAAATATGTTTTCTGTACCAAATTGAATGTTCTATCCAAATATAAAATTTGTTCACTGTTTTGAATATTTTAAATTGGTGCAATATTTGAAAACTTGTTAAATTCACTTAAACTTGCAAAAATCATAACTTGGGCATAAAAATTCCAAATTTCACAAACTAAATATGTTTTCCAATCAACTTTTCATGTACTTTCCAAATATAAATTTTGTTTGCTGTTTTGAATAATTTAAATTGCTGAAACAACTGTTTCTTATTTGATGCATTTAAAATTGCCAAAATAATAACTTGCTCATTTTAAATCCAATTTCAACAAATAAAATATGTTTTCCAACCATAAAAGTATAAGCTTTTCAATTATGAATCTCACTTAATGTTTTGCACAAATAAAAATTCAAATAAGTTCATGTTTGAATTAAATTCATTTAATTCTTGCTTAAACTTGTTTAATTCATAAATAATTTATTTGAAATCCTTTTTCAACAAGTGAAACATGTATTCCACCTAAAATTGTGTGTTCTTATCAAATATGAACTTTGTTATCTATTTTGAATAATTAAACTTGATGAAAACAACAAATGCTTGTGTGACACCTTTAAGTAACCAAAATTTCTTAACTTAATAAACAAATTTCCAAAATGGGTAAACCTTATTTCCAATTGCTTCTATTGTTGTTTTCTTTCTGTTTTCCTCATCCATGCATCATGCTAATTCACTTACACATGATGATTAGTTGTAGAACAATTAATTCAACCATAATTCATGGGCTTTCCATATGCAATCCCAATTGCATGTGGGTCCATTTAATCATGTTGTTACCATGTCAACTAGTTTATTTTTGGATGCATCAATTAAATGGTCATGCATCATCCCATGTTTGTGCACTATGCCATGTTATTGATTGTTTATCTTTCTGCATTGTTTGTTTGCTTCTTCTCGGATACACGACGACGTTGAGACCGACGATACTTACGACACCCCTTCTAAGGAGTTAGCTCAGTACCAGGCTACTGGGTTTGCAGGCAAGTATTCACTCACATGAACCATCGTGTTCCTTTCAACATTGGTTACCGATACTTTCCGTTGTCTACTCTCCTAGCCCTATGATTAGTTGCTTCTGTTACGAACCTATCACATGAATCCCTTAACACTGATATTGCCTCACCTCCATACCTATAACCTTTTGCTTGTTGCCCGTGTCTTACTAGCATGCTTAGGGTTGTTTGCTCGAGTCTGTTACCCGTTACCTTCTGTTACTATTTTTTCTATTATGTTCTGGGGGCTCGATGTTAATCAATCAACCTGTTAATATTGTGGATAATAATAATTTGATGATAAGGCACCGGCAGGAGGCCCTGTGTGGTTTTGAGGCCTGCTAGTGTCGACCCTAATTAGGAAAAGGGTCTTGTCTACTGATCCATGATGAGCGCACTAACCGCATGTGGGAAGCGAGTATGGGCGCCCCCCTCAATTTGATTCGATTCGCATCTCGTCCAAATCGCCTCATTTAGTTCGTGTTTTCCATTTGCCGCATGCATGTTTTTGCGAGCCCAGGCCAGGGTGGAACTTTTGTAGTTCCACCCTGGCCTGGGCTCGCAAAAACATGCATGCGGCAAATGGAAAACACGAACTAAATGATGCCATGATGCAAAACATAAAATAACAGAGAGCAAACATTCTAATGGCTATTTTTCATACTTGGGATGTTACAAAACGCCCCCCTTGAAGGAATCGCGCCCCGAGATTCCTACTGAGAAAAGAAAAGGTCCGGATACTTCTTGCGAAGATCCTCTTGAGCTGTGACACGTGAAACACATCGTGCACCTTGGATAGTTTTTCTGGAAGTTCAAAACGATAGGCATTCCTGGCAACTCTTCTGGAAAGACGTCAGTGAATTCGCAAACCACCGGAACATTTTCAAGTAAAGGTAGAGGTTTTGCATGGAGGGTGTATAGCTGGATAGAACTTGATTCATTTGGAGAATAGACTATCTGGAATGTGGTGCTTCAGGAATGCTTCCTCGAAACAACCCCAGGTGATAGGAATGCCAGCTCTCATAGCCTGGAATCAACAACAACAACAACAACAACCTTTCTGGCCAGATAGACTTGATATTTGGGAAGTTTTGATTAGACGCCGGTAGAAGAACTGAAATGGAAAACAACAACAAGATTTCAACGGACGAAAAGGATGTTGAGAAGAACAGGATATCAACATCGGGGAAAACGAGAACAAAACTCCTGAGGTACTACGGAAAACCCATTCGGGCTTCTAAAGGATCAATATCTACTGCTTAAGGAATAGAGGATTTGCTTCCGGGGCTTACACGCCTCCGTTCTCAATCATGAGTAGGCAACATGATGAATCATGTCACAACCACCTCCATTCCTATGGTCTAGTAGATATAACCATCCTAGAGAAACCAGGATTCGTGAAATCCTAACTTGAAAGTTTAGATGAGAGGGGAAAACAACGTTGCACTTCCTTACCAGAAAAGGGAGGGTGGGTGGGGAAAGAAGAAAAAGAACATAATTCCTACTCTCACGTTTCATTTTTCCTATATAGCTACAAAATAGTTTCTAGACTCAACTGCGACCAGTAAAAAGGGATCCTACAGGCAGACAGGCTCTGATACCATTTGTCGCACCCGGACTTCTAGGGGATACTCATAGTCCGTCAAACAGTAGACAAATGGCTTACGGGGCATACCGGCACCCGCATCTCAATATGAGCAGGCCAACACGTAAACGTGTGACAACCATTCTCTTACTATTCATCGTCTGCGCAAACCATCCCATAGAAATCCAGATACTTCCATTGACGTACTTCGAAACATACACACATGGTACGTCAACGGCATTGGAACAAGTGATATCACAACAGATCTCTACAACACAAAAGATTGAAATAAGTTGCAAATAGCTCTCATTAGAGCAGAGATAGCAAATACAATCATCCAGAGGACACATGTCCCAACAATTCATCATTACATCACAGCGGAAGCATTCAACATGTCTGAGTACAGACAAGATCCAAATAGGCCTAAGAGGCCGGAAACGAAAAGACGGAGCCCATCCACGAAGTCTCGGATCCTGCCGGGGTCCGCTATCTACTCGTCAGCAGACTCGTCATACTCCACGTAGTAGCCACCATGTGGATCCTCAGAAACGTCGTCTGCGGAAACCACAACCCCAAAGGGGTCAGTACATAAACGTACTGGCAAGCAAGACTCACAATTCACCAAAGTGTAACCCGTCAACACCAAGCACAGATGCTTTGGGTTCAACGGAGGAAAGGGGATATAAAAGATGCTGCAACTGGCTGCTCTAACCAACTACAGAGTTACTACCACTTCTGGCTAACAGAAAGGAGATAAGATCGCGTATCGTAACCAACTATAACTAACCACCAAACAAACCCATCCTGGACCTCGCCCCTTATCCAAAGAAGCAATCCGAGGATAACTCACACAGTTGGATTAATGATGGTTCATATTATTGTGTCAATAAGCCTATTACTAGTCAAGTTGTTAATTATTGGGTGTAAGGTTGTTAATCATTAGGTTTAAGTTGTCCTGAGTACTTGTTAGCCAGTACTTTCACCAAGTAGTCCATAACCGCGGAAAACACGGCTTCTCGAGAAGATTTTCCCTGCAGGGGTGCACCAATTTGGCCGTACACGTAAGAATATCCCGCCAGACGGGAATCAAACCCACCAAGCGAGGTACTCAACACAACCCAACTCTTCTTCGCATCAAGCCCAAAGCACCTTGGGCGCACGGCTAATCGAGCCCCGAAGAAAGGGGACCCTCATAGCACTCTAAGAACGTGTCCCCCTATATGCCGACTACAAAAGTTCCACCCTGGCCTGGGCTCGCAAAAACATGCATGCGGCAAATGGAAAACACGAACTAAATGAGGCGATTTGGACGAGATGCGAATCGAATCAAATTGAGGGGGGCGCCCATACTCGCTTCCCACATGCGGTTAGTGCGCTCATCATGGATCAGTAGACAAGACCCTTTTCCTAATTAGGGTCGACACTAGCAGGCCTCAAAACCACACAGGGCCTCCTGCCGGTGCCTTATCATCAAATTATTATTATCCACAATATTAACAGGTTGATTGATTAACATCGAGCCCCCAGAACATAATAGAAAAATAGTAACAGAAGGTAACGGGTAACAGACTCGAGCAAACAACCCTAAGCATGCTAGTAAGACACGGGCAACAAGCAAAAGGTTATAGGTATGGAGGTGAGGCAATATCAGTGTTAAGGGATTCATGTGATAGGTTCGTAACAGAAGCAACTAATCATAGGGCTAGCAGAGTAGACAACGGAAAGTATCGGTAACCAATGTTGAAAGGAACACGATGGTTCATGTGAGTGAATACTTGCCTGCAAACCCAGTAGCCTGGTACTGAGCTAACTCCTTAGAAGGGGTGTCGTAAGTATCGTCGGTCTCAACGTCGTCGTGTATCCGAGAAGAAGCAAACAAACAATGCAGAAAGATAAACAATCAATAACATGGCATAGTGCACAAACATGGGATGATGCATGACCATTTAATTGATGCATCCAAAAATAAACTAGTTGACATGGTAACAACATGATTAAATGGACCCACATGCAATTGGGATTGCATATGGAAAGCCCATGAATTATGGTTGAATTAATTGTTCTACAACTAATCATCATGTGTAAGTGAATTAGCATGATGCATGGATGAGGAAAACAGAAAGAAAACAACAATAGAAGCAATTGGAAATAAGGTTTACCCATTTTGGAAATTTGTTTATTAAGTTAAGAAATTTTGGTTACTTAAAGGTGTCACACAAGCATTTGTTGTTTTCATCAAGTTTAATTGTTCAAAATAGATAACAAAGTTCATATTTGATAAGAACACACAATTTTAGGTGGAATACATGTTTCACTTGTTGAAAAAGGATTTCAAATAAATTATTTATGAATTAAACAAGTTTAAGCAAGAATTAAATGAATTTAATTCAAACATGAACTTATTTAAATTTTTATTTGTGCAAAACATTAAGTGAGATTCATAATTGAAAAGCTTATACTTTTATGGTTGGAAAACATATTTTATTTGTTGAAATTGGATTTAAAATGAGCAAGTTATTATTTTGGCAATTTTAAATGCATTAAATAAGAAACAGTTGTTTTCAGCAATTTAAATTATTCAAAACAGCAAACAAAATTTATATTTGGAAAGTACATGAAAAGTTGATTGGAAAACATATTTAGTTTGTGGAATTTGGAATTTTTATGCCCAAGTTATGATTTTTGCAAGTTTAAGTGAATTTAACAAGTTTTCAAATATTGCACCAATTTAAAATATTCAAAACAGTGAACAAATTTTATATTTGGATAGAACATTCAATTTGGTACAGAAAACATATTTAAAAAGTTAAAATTGGAGTTAGGATGAATTAGTTATGCATTTTAGAAGTATAGGGTGCAAATCTGCTATTTTTATTAACTAGGGACTTGGAAAATATTTTTCAGGGACTAGAAAATAATTTACAAGGACCTGACTGTGATTTCTGAGATGTTTCTGTACCAAAACAAAGCAAAATAAAAGTTGGTTTTATTTGGTGGGAGGGGGGACTCGAACCCCCCACCTCCTGCTGCGCGCGTTGGGGACAGCACCACTAGGGTGCGGTTCGGTTTGTGATGGGAAAGGCAGCGCGGGGGGGAAGAGGTGTTGGTGCGCTGTTTACTGAAATTTTTTCTGCACGTACGTACTGAACATTGACGGGAGGAACTGCCGGCGGCAGCGATCGCTGCTGCTA